>BQNB010053659.1:0-39905 GCA_026074375.1 Tanacetum coccineum
AATTGTTGTGGCTGACTCGGAAAATAATGTAGAGGTTGGTTAAATCTAAAGTCTTGATTGTAACAGGGACCCTGGTCAAAAACGGGTGTGTTCCCGGTTTGACAATCGTAACCCGAATGAGAGTTTCCTCCACAAAATTCACACGAGTATGTCTCGTATTGGTATTGTGGAGGTTGGTTTAAGAAGTTCGGCGTTTTATTATAAGAATAAGGATTTGGGTCATAGACAAACTCATCTCCGAATCCTACACTACTACAGCTCGGACAGTTTCCACCATTAAACGGACTTCCACAATACGAGCAACAAAAATGGTTATACGAAGACATGTCGAAGAATTAAACGGATAAGAGGATAAAAAGATAAGAATTAAATGTAATAAGAAGATAAAGAAGAATATTTTTTAGATTTTTAATAATATATGAGAAAAGAAATTAAAATAAGAAGGAAAAATATTTTTGGTAACCAAAAATAAAACGTACACGGTAGCTCTCTAAAAATACGTACAAGAAAGCGGAGGAGTTGGTAAGCGCGAGGCGCTATTTAGAATAACCCTTCTTCTTTTGGGTGATGTTGATCAAACCCGCCTTAAACTTTCCTTATAGCACGTAATCTAAAGGTAAACCATAACAACGATTACAAATGGTTATTTTTAATAGTAAAATAAAAGAAAATAGAACTGTAAAATATTCACAAACGGAAAATAACTTCACGAGGAAGGTTCTTCAAAAACACTAATCTTCGAACGAAACACGATAATCGTAACACACTTCCCCGGCAGCGGCGCCAAAAATTGATATGTCCTTTTCAACACATATGTATATATAATATATAAATACGTAATAATAAGAAAGATAATCAATAATAGTATAGTAAGTATTTTCCGTCGGGTTCTAGAAACGAACTTTTAACCAAAGTTGTCTCAAAAACCTCCCGGGTCGTTTTTCCTCGACGAAGCTGAATTGAAAATATTTTATTTTATTATTTTTTTCTTTTTTTTTTTTTGTTTACTTTTTTTTTAAATTTTTTCATTGGTTAAGTCCGTGATCGCGCGTTTTGAATGGTTTCAAAGATTTTTGAATTGGTTTTTCTAAATCCTACTAAATATAAATGACAAGTAGATAAATGCACGGAAGCAAGTAAACAAAAAATTAAAATTGAACACGTAAGCATTAAAATGTAAACGGGAATTTAAAACGCGACATTTAAAACCTAAATTATCGAAAATTAATCCTAAAACTATTTTCTACTCTTTCCAATCCTAATTTAATAACTACTAATAAAAAGCTAAGGAAATTCTAAAACGGGAGTGCTTAAAGTTTAAAAACGAAGAAAACGAGAACGGGAACGAAATCCAGTTCTTTAAAAAGTAAAATTACAAAATATTAACCCTACGAAAGTAAATTTCAAACCTAAGCCTAGAATATGATAAAAGAAAATTTTAAATTTTTTTTTTTGATTATTTTTCTATTTTTTATGATTTTTTTAAAGTTTTAATATAGAAAATTGATTAAAAATATTAAATGTAACTTTAAAAATCTAGAAAAATTTCTAAAAATAGCTTATGATTAACAGAATGCAGGAAAAAATATAAAATCCTAAAATTCTTAAATCAATAAGCCGAGAAAAAACAATAGGAGCACTCGAAGTGTGCTTTTTTATAACAAACTCAAAAAGGTGTTAAGTAATAAAAAGTCCACCTTAGGACGTAAACAGTCCCCAAGGGCACGTTGGTTAGTGGTGTGTGTGTGTTGAGGCGTTCATAAAAGATGAGGAGGGAAGAGGTCCAGGGTTCGAGCCTTGCTCACCCTGGATTTACCCTCTTCCCTTTTTTATTTTTTTTTCAAAAACTTTGAAAAGCAAAACTTGTAGAAAAGCTGGACACTAAGCAATTTTAAAAAGAAGGCTTTTTATGAAACAAGAAAATAAGCTAAATTTAGCTTAAAACAGACAGAAACACTTTAACTCTTTTTTTAACTATTTCTTAAAACACATGTACACTAATAAGATAAAATAAGCTCAAACCATATCAAATAAGCTATGGGTACCCTAAAACTACCATAATAAGCTAAACTAAATTAAATGGATAAGCCATAAGCTAAAATAATCAATAAGCACCTTCTAACAAAAACGTTAACAAAACGTCCCTTAAGGAAATTTTGAGCTTATTTTCAATAAGCTTACGGTTCCTTTTGGACTTTTGGCTTTAATCAATAAAATCTTGACATAAAAGCTACTTAAAACAAAAAAACCAAAAAAGCTTTTGAAAAACTATTCGAAATCAAATGCTTAAGGAAAAAGCTTAATAGAAAAAGCTGAAAATTCATTTTACTATACTTTTGGTTATTGAATAAAAAAGACAAAACAGCAAAAATGAGTTCTAAAACAGTATTCAAAATAAGATTTTTAAACTAAAATAAGCCCTAATCTATCTAGAATGGCCTAAAATCTATTTTAGCTATAAAAATCAAAACCTAAAAACTACTTTTACTTGCTGAATTTTAAGCTTTAAAATGGCTATTTGTCTGTTTCTATGAACTGATGCAGTATGCACTTAAATGACCAAATCTTAAAATTAACAAATGCAGGCTTAAGGATTAGCTTCTAGCATTTATTAAAACAAAACTAAACAACAAAAGTCACTGAAGTTATCAGCTAGAAAAACTAGAGCTTAAAATGCATCCTAAACTGAATTAGTGATCACAGATGCTAGCTACTCTTAACAAACTTTTGAAAACTTGATTAAATCTAACAAAGACCTTAAAAACTAATCCTATAAACCATAATATGATATTTAAAATTAATCTAAAGGACCAAATGGTCTCAAGCAGTACTAACTTGAGTTAGTACTGCTTGAACCAAACACCCCTTTAAATATCTCAAACACATATTCAGCTTATAAAATCAAGAGGTACAGCTTAAAACTCAAGTACCAGATATTAGAAATCTTATTATAAACCTAATGAACATATTTAAACATCTAAATAAGCAGAAATCATAAACTATAAGCTAATGCTACTATTTTTGGTTTATTGACGATTTATAAAAACTACTTGCAGACTAAAATTTAAACTAACAAATGAACATTTTAAGCTTTAATCAATAATAACAAACAGACTTAAGCTAAATTCAACAATGATAAGCAAATAATAAGCAGAAAAGTCTTTGAGCTAAAATTAAAGTAAAAGAAATTGTGTACCTTTATCCCTTGTAAACGGAACAATAATCCTATAAGCTCTATTGACTACCCAGCTTAAAATAAGCATTCTAGAAACTCCATCAGCGCTCCAAATTAGTTATCATCCAAAATTGAGCTTAAAATCAAAATCCCTTAATCAATAAACTTTTTGTACCTGAAAATCCAAACTCAAACAAGCCTTAAATAAGGCTTATTGAGCGATGATGAACTTAATAGAGGAGTTAATGTTAGCTAATTAATAGCTTAACAGCTTATATTGAAATTACTTTAGCATGAATGAAAAAGGAAAAGTTAAAGCTCAAACAAAATTTTATTAAATGAAACAGAAGATTACATTGCTTAAAAAAGAAATTACATAAAAATAAATGACAATAAGCTAAAAAATAAGCTATAAGCTAATCTACACTACTACTCTCAATTATCATACTCCTATTTACTCATTTCTGTGTGTTGATGCTTCTTTATATAGCCTTCAAAGGATGATTCTAGATCCAGGGACGCTCCCCTCTTTTCTCATCTCGACCATTTATCCATAACTGCCTTCATACCACTTTGATCTAAGCTGTCATTGCCTGCCAGTTATTCCACACAGAGAAAGCACCGGGATTGCCAACGTGTCATTCCCTTTGACGTCAGGGATGACGTATGGGTTTCTAGAAGAGTTTTCTTTCATTAAACGAGGGTAATTTGAGTGTATGTGTGCAGGGTAAAAACGGGGAAGAAGGTGAACAGTGAAACGGGATTTTCCCGCTCTTTTTTCTTCTTATACGTTTATGTTTGACCTGGGAAATTGGGTGGGTTGACTTAGGCTAAGGTTTATATTAAAAAGACTTGGGCCGGTGTTTGGGCCACGGTTAAAAGGTAAAGGGTTATAAGGAATTTGGTTATTAATAAAACTTAACGATCGTTAGTCCTTAAGTATCAAAAGACTAACGATGTTAATCATTTAGGGACTAAAGGTGAAAATGATTTAACATTAAGGGTTTTTGTGTAATTTCCAAGGTTTTGTCATTATGTGGTTGACCAAAGCTTGACCAATGTTGACTTTTTTCTAGAAACTCCCGGCTCTTGTGCACACATTCCGTTCCCGTGTTCGTGTTTGTCCGTTTTTTTGCTTTAATTTTGTCCATTTCTTTAATATCCGTACCTGCACATACACAAACACAAAAACAAGCATATATTTTCCATTTTTATTATGATTTTGGTCTTTTGGGTTCGTTTTATAAGGTAAAAGGTATGTGTAAAATAACACATACCCCAATCCCCTCATACTAAAGGTATGCCGTGATCCTCACGCAATGTATAATGTAGCATTAGAAAACTAAGAATCTCGATCCCCCTCGACTAATTACCTCGAAAAGTAGCTAAGTGTTCATCGAGGTGAATTAAAGAATCAAGAGTTTAGAGAATCCCCATTTTTACCATTATTGAAGATATACGCTCATTACCACTAATATTTTTTTGTTTTTTTGTTTTTTTAGCAACTAACTAATTTGACTTTTGTTATTTTCATAACCGTTAGGGATCATAGAATAAGATGCATTTTGATCCGAAAATGCCCCTAAAAAGTATAAATTCATCGTTCTTGACTTTTCACTCGCTCCAAACTACGCTTAAAACGAAATCACAGTTAAATATCAGTTAAGATGCTGACACTACTCATATTTGCAACTTGTGAACTTTTCACTCCCGACAATTATTATATCTTAGGTGAATGTGTTATTTTGAATTTCAACCGTGGATCAACGTTTTACAAAATTCTATGTTTCACGTTTCACCCGAGAATAATGAGTTTGAAGGCCAGATCATCCCATGTAGCGACTTTCGTCTCGGCACATCCCAACCTTGCGGCTAAGTGGCCAGGCTTTTGACACCTCACAGAGATTAGTATCGGGACTCACGGACCTTAGGTTTCAAAAACTCTCGGTTCTACCGTTGATACATAGCTTATTTAAAAAAAAAATAATTAAATAGTCAAAGTTCAAAAGCATATTTAAAATTTAAACAATGGAGATATATTTATTAATTCACCACTAATTGAAAACATTAACATGATGCAATTGTAACCCTCGACCTTTTAGAAGGCTGCAACATCGGTTGTGAGCCGGCAAGATGCATCAAACTTTTATCAGCCTCGGATTTTTATTCCTACTATGGGCTTTCTTTAGAAGGCTGGAACATCGGTTGTGAGCCGGCAAGATGCAGCAAACTTTTATATGCCCACAGTTTATATTTATTATATTTTTCATTTTTAATCATATATATATATATATATATATATATATATATATATAATAAATAGAGAAGACTTTTTTTAAAAAAATTTAAGTATAAATTTGAACTAAGACTAAAATCTTTGCTATTAACTACATTGATTTAAGTTTAATCTCCAAAAATAGCACGTATGATTAGTCCGGTTAAGAGCTTATGGGAGAAAAAGCCACAAATTACATACATGAGCTCTTAAGATTTCCAAATAATCCTTGTTTAGCATCCAACTCATACTTAACTCTATCATTTTTCGTTCTTCGTGAAAATCGTGAATGCTTAACCTAAAAGTTAAGGAACAAGCTAGAGCTCAACACGCTCGATCGAGTCAAAATTTATTCTTATTCTACCCAGTAGGAAAGTCAAAATTGTGACAAAACACTTATTTTATTTTTGAAAATTTTTAAATTTTTTCATTTTTTTGAAATTTTGGTGGTAAAAACGAGATTACGTGAAAACAACGGCTGTAGGCACAATCGAATTGATAGATTCCCCCCATACTAAAACTACACATTGTCCTTAATGTGAGATTCCCCAATACTAATTTCAATACATAATCTTGATATAAAGGGGTCTCTACGCAAATCTAAAGCCGTTTATTAAGTATGCTAAAGATAAACGTTAGTCGATAAGATTCAGGATACCGGATTCCCTAAATGAAGCTGAGGATATGAAGCTGAGGATATGAAGCTCGAATGTATGAATGGACAAAACCATGAGCACGAGAGTCTTTAAAATCCGGGCAATCCTGGACAATAAAAAATCCCAAAAACGGAAACGCGAGGAAAAGAAAAGGCAGAGCCTCCTCACATCATTTGTTTAGAAATAGATAGAAGATAGAAACGCTTCTTTTTGTTAACCGAGTCATGAGCTTGACTCGACCCCGAATTAAGTTGTCCATGGGGAAGCAAATGGAAAAGAAAATCTCAATAGGGCTTTCATTAATGTTTGGATATAAAGTTAATTATATATAACTTGGAAACTACGTAAATAGTTTGTTATAATTCCGTTTTTCGAGTTCTTTATGTCCGTGGGTTCGTATTAAGGAAAATTATCAAAATATTATATTTATACAATTTATACCCCTGATGAACAGTAACTTTTACTGTTCATCACAGTTTATATAATTATTTTTATAAAGTTAATAATATATAACTTGTAAATATCGTATCTTGTTCGTTATAATTCCGTTTTTCGAGTTCTTTACATGCTTACGATCCTTATCAAGAGTACTATTTTTATAAAATATAAAACATAAAGTTTATATTTCGAATTTCAAAAATATATATAAAGTTATAATTAGGGTTTCTAATAAAACAAGTAATTTACAATCATTTTAATTAGGAACCTTGCACCATTAATTTACCAAGTGTTGTACCATATATTTCACATGTATTTAGTCCTCTAAATGTCCATGTCCTTTGTCCATATGAAATCATCATAAACTTTATATAACTTTAAAGTAAAACTAGGTGGTGATTAACTAATGCAACAAATATGTAAACAATAGGAAATTAATAAACGAGTATTGAAAACTTTAAATAGACCTTATAGGAATCAAGTAGGATGATGAACACGAGATGTAAACCCCAATCAAGCCTTCAAAATCAAAACCCTAATCAAGAAAACCCTAAATATGTTTTCTTGATAAATCCTTGTTAAACCCGAATCCAAGCTTCCCAACACCTTGAGTAGTCTTAGGTAGTCTTAGGATGAACACTTGAATGCTTGGAATACCTTGGTTGCAAAAATGAAATGAAACCTTAAAAGATTAAGGTGTGCCGTGGGTTTAGGGCTCCAAATAAGGGAGTTCTTGTTTGATTTTTCTTGTAGAAGAGTAAGAGGATTATGGTGGACTAGTGCTTGCTTTATATAGGAAGTGGAAAACCATGGAAGTACTTAAATGAATACCATGGGAGCTCATGGTTTGGAGTACAAGTGTAAGAGACCTCTCCTCCTCCCTAGGAGGAGGGTGCGGCAAAAGAGGGTCAAGGACACCAAGGATTGGACAATTACTAGAGATTAGGGTCCAAGGTACACTTTATGTAAGATTTACAAGTTGTAGGAAAGTCTTAATAGGATTTAATTCATTTAATTCAAGAGTAAAAGCGTATATCCGGTTTTTGGATGGTATAAGAGAGAAAAATAATTAAATTTTGAGTATTGGGTATAAACGTGGGTATTTGTTTAAGTGTAGATAGGTAAAGGTGCTTCCGGGTACGACCGAAAGTAATTTATTGCGAAACGTAAGCGCTTTACGTAACCAACAAAAATAAATTATGAAAAGTTATAAATTATACTCCTAATAATCATATAACACTTGCTTGATGTAAACTTTAATTTGTTTGATGTCCGTTTACATTGATCATTGATTTTTAGTTTACGCGATTTAACTATAAGATAATAATTAAAAGCGAACGCGTAAAACTCTAAAAATAAATAATGGAATTTATTAAAGTTGTAAATAACCTGAAAATGAGAAATGTTACACCTGTCATGTGCCCTGAGCATCCACTATCAAATATACCTCTATCTACCATGTTCTTTAGTGGATGTTCTTGCACATGAAAAAAAGAAATTAGTTTCTCTTAGGGACCCAGGCCTTTACAGGCTTGGGTCTGCCTTGTGGACCTTTAGCATTCACTGTTCTAATAAAAGTTGGTCCACTGTCACAATTGGAATTTGGACTAGAGTTCCTCCAATTATAACCTGCTAGGGTCTTAATAGCAGATTCTCAATTTCCCTTTACAACATTAGAATGAGACATTTGTGCTGTAGTTTTTGCAAAGGGTCTTCTTACAGATGAATGTGATTTTGAAAAATCCCTTCTTTGATTAATTTGATTCATCTATGGTCTTTTAGGACTAAAACTGTTTGAGGTCTTGGTAGGTACTGCCTGTCTAGATCTAACAGTATTAACATTAGAACTAACAGCATTAACTCTAGGCGTAACAGAATTAATATTTGTCCTACCAGTATTAATATTAGGCCTAACAGAATTAGTGTTTGGCCTACCAGCATTAAGTTGTACTGATCTAGGAACAAATTTATTAGAGTGATTAACCCTGTTTGCATTTGTCCATACTGGTTTTGCCATCCCATTACCAGTATTAACAACCCTCTTAACCTCAGCTTCTCTTGCCTTTTTCTTTTCATAATAGTCACAATCTTTAATCAAATGACTTAGACTACCACAAACAAAACATTTCTTCTTTGTGAAAGAGTAACCTTCCCCTAGTTCTCTTTCCATCATAGCATTCTAATTCTTCCTGTTAACTTTAGGTGTTGCTTGATCTTTGATTGGTTGCCTAGGAGTTTTTATGTGTGAGACACAACTAGGTTCAACTTCTTTTGATTTTGGAGTAGACACACCTGTTTTGTTTGTTGTTATAGGTGTAGGCACATACACTTCTGAAGGTACTCTTGAGATCTCTGATTCAAGATCAACAGAATGTTCAGAGGAAGTTCCAATAGATCCTGCACTGTCATTAGATTGACAGGTAGAAAATTCACTGGATCTATCATCTGATACACTGGGTTCTGGCTCTTGGGGTCCCTTTTTACCATAAACATACAAAGACTCATCAATTTCTTCTTGTGGTGAAGGAGTATAATCTCCACTTAAGGGATGTGGTACACCCTTAAAATCATTAGTCTTAGTAAATCTACTGTACAAGGGTTTTCCAACTGAATCCTCTTTTGAGCACTTAAAAACAGAAAAGTTCATTTCTTCCTCATAACTTAGAACCTCATTGTTTGATTGTATTTCAAATCCTAAGCCAACTTTACTATTTGAACTCATGCCAGAATTAATTAATCTCCAAAGATTCTTGGAAGAATCTTTCCATGTATCTAATGTTTTCTGCAATTGTTCCTTTTCTTTATCCTTTTTTTTTCCTTTTTTTTTAAAAGGGCTTTTCATTTTTTTTTCCCCGATTCTCTATATCTTTTAAGCTTTTCATCTTTTTCATATATTTCATTAGAATTGGAGTGTAAGTTTTCATTTAGAGAAAGTTGTTGTTTTTTAAAAGTTACCAAGTGAGCTTCTAGTATCTTAACAGCTTGACTATAGGACTAGAATTTGTGCTCTGATGTCAATAACTGAGATTCATTTGTTCATCACACAGTAGTTTAAGAGAATTGTATGAATCAATGCAAGTTTTAGAACACAAAGTTACCTCATTACTTGAGCTGATAGCCATAAGTGCATGATTTGTCTCTTCAACTTCAGTATGTTCTCCCCAATTGATAATCCCATCATCCATTGTCAGCAAGCCCATCTAATTCTTCCCTTGCTTCCCAGCTTCTTGTTGTTGATAAAATGAGTCTCTCTTCTTCTTTCCATCATATGTCCCCTTTGTTGTACATTCCCTAGCAAAGTGACCAGTGTTATGACAATTGAAGCATTCAAGCTTCTTTTTGTCAAAGCCAACAGGTGTTTTTCCATCCACGCGAACTCTTCTTCCTGTTTTCTTATAGAACTTCTTCATTCGAATAGCAATCATCGCTATCTACCAATTTATGTCCATCTCTTCAATGTCTACATCATCAATTTGTTCCAGATCTTCATGAAGCAAGTCTTAGTCCTCTGATTGTTTGGCAAAGAGGGAATAGATAACTTCATCAGCAAAACCAGCAGGAACTTCTTTTTCTAGAATATTGGTTGAAGAAGTAGAAGGAGTACAAGTACTGTAGGCACCAGTAAAACCAGACTTAACCTTATTAGTGTTGCTTTTGCTTTGTAAAATAAAAGCAACATTTTGAGCACTTGAAGATGTTTTTGAGGCACCTTGGATTTCCTGCTCAAAAACTCTAAGGTTATTGTACAAGTCATCAATAGATAAAGTGTCAACCTCTGGTTTAGTTCTCATAGTCATTGCCAGATTGGCCATGTGCGGGCAAGATCTGAGAAACTTTTGATTGATCCCAGGTTGATACGTCAAGCACATGGAGCTTCCAACTGAGGAAAAGTAACTGTTGGAATCTGTCATATCCCTGTTTCAAACCCTTTGAATGGTTATTTTAAATGCTTCAAACTGTTGTTTGAAAACAGCTTTCTGCATTTTCTTTGAATTTGCATTACCACCAAACCTAGTTCTGATGGCTTTCCAGATTTCTTTTGCATCATCCATTCCATGAAACCTTCTCATATGCTCCTTAGATTATGGCCATCAGCGGTTATTCTTAGCCTTCGCTTTCGTGTTTTTCACAGCTTGAATTTCTTCTGCAGCAGTTACTGGTGAAAGTATTCGAACAATACCATCCTTTCCAGTTGAAATTCTTTTCTTGGAGTTTCCATTCTGAATTACCTTCCAAACTTCATTGTCAATGTACTCAAGGTAATGCTCCATCTCCATAGCCCATATATCATACTCCTCCTTCTTCAGAATTGGGAGTTTGATATTTGAGATAGCAGTTGTTTGAGGAATCACCTGTTGTTGTTGTTTAGGTGCATCACCAGTGTCTGATGCATCTTCATGGTTTGATTCTTCATCATCACTGAGATGTTGTGAGAACTCATCATTAGCAGGTTGAGACATTTTGTAAAGAATCGTAGGAGAGTGTAGTTTGTGGTTCTAGTGATTCTTCTTTCTCAGAGTCCCTCTACAGGCTCTGATACCACTTGTAGGTCCTTGGTTTAGGATCTATATAGCCTTTGTAAGACAATAGCTAACTTGAATAAATCCAAATCAACTATGTGAGAGACACTGACTATGAGTATCAAGTGTTAATGCGGAATCTTAACACAAGAATTAAGAAGAACAATAAAACTAATTTGCTATTGATTTCTATTAAGCTCTAATGCTTCTATTGATATTTCAATCACGTACATAACATTGTGCCTTAGGGTTCCTTTTATACACCAAGGAAACCCTAATGGGCTTTACAAACGTGTAAAAAGATAATACATATCTTTTCCTAAGATATCTCCTAAGATATCTCTAAGATAACTATTACTATTTTGTTACATAAACAGACTTAACTAAATATGACCAGTACTAACTATAGTACTGCTACTCTACCAGTACTAACTTTAGTACTGCCAGACTTAACTTAGTACTGTCAGAACTAACTAATACTACCAGACTTAACTGTTATACAACCAGTATTAAGTCTTTCACAATCTATTTCCCAACAGGTTTAGACTTAGCTTTTTCTTTCTCCTTTTATTATTTTTTTAAGTCCATTTTCTGTTAGGGGAGGGGCGTGTGGTATGCCGGAGTACACTTGTTGCTCCGAGCTTAGGGCAAACTGACTGTCGATGTATGGTTTTCCATCCAGCAGATCCTGAGTCATGCCACCTGCCCTAGGCCGAATGGCTTCCCCCTTGGGACCTATAGCATAGTTAGTCAAGCCTCCGTAGGTTCAACGGGCTAAATATTGCTTTTTGGAGCAGATATCATACTATCACGCCTAACTTTTAAACTTGCCTGGTTACTAGCTCGTTAAGTATTGTTTTGATTTCCTTGTAACTGCCGACTACGTTCAGTTAGTATCGCCGGCTTCGTTCAGCTTATAATAAGTACTTTGTAATATAATCCATTTTTTAGTAAGACGGTTTGTTTCTCATTGCTTGTTTGTAATGTTTATATGTTTGTATCTAGCACTTTAGCATTGGTTTATGCCCCAAAACGCCTTATGTTTGCTCCTGTTATATGTTTTTTGTATGATCCGAACGATTATGTCCGGACTAACTCATATACCAGAGAAAATGTTTATTAGATATGTTCATACACATTACAGGTTGCTCGTATTTTCTTTCTCATTAATTGTTACATGTTCTATCCACGATGTTGTTGTTCATCGAAGTTGTTTGCCCAGAAAGGGGGATCACTGTGTCTCCTCCTTCGGCCTTATGCTAAAGTTTTTGTGTTTAACTTAGCCTTCCCATATGTGTTTTATTTTTATGGGGTAAGTGTGTTTCTTTATCGCTATCCGGAGGTAGCGAGCCATTCGGAGCTTACCATTCTTCGTGTTTGCATCATTGTTATGTGTCCAATAGAATTTGACTTTATCATGCTAAGGTCAAAATTAAATACTTAGATATAGAAATAGAAGGGCCCTCCGAGGTGAGCTAGCACTTCGAAAATGGCTACCTCGGATGGGTTACAGAATGCTATTAGATATATGTTATTATTACAAGTTCCTTCAATTTCTCCCACTAACTTCCCAATTATAGTTTGGTTTTTCACTTGGCACATTGCTCGTTGCTTTTCCCTTCTTGATGCTGCTCGTCTCTTCCATCGATGGTCTTGTTTTGATACCCACCGATACAACCTGATTGAGGAATTCCAACTTTATGGTTGCTAATCCTGTTAACATCTCTGCTTTGGAGTTCAAAATTTTTGGAAGGTGTATGATCTGGAACCTGTGGAATGGGGCTGTTGCATCCATAATTTATTTCTTATACTTCTTCTCTTGTTCCGTTGTTGACGTATGGTTTCCTTCTTTCTGAGCAACCAACCTTGGTGAATCCATGAATACCTGCAAGTCTTTCATACCTTTGCTTACAAAGACGGTTAGCCCTGCCAAGAGTGCTTCACAATCAATGGCGTGATCGGATGTGTTAAATTTTAAGTGAATGGCATACGAATGCATCCTTTCCTCCGGACTAATTAGGATTATCTATACTCCCGAACCTTCTTCGATTGTTTCTTTTCCCAAGTATAACCTTCAGGCCCTTGGTGTTGGGGTTGATTTTGCCTGAAGCTCCTTGTTTAGGTTTAACATTCCCCTTTCATTCTCATCTAGTGTTTCCTGTATTTTCTCTCCTTGACCGAAGAACTTCTTCACTACTGATCCTTCAGCCTCCTTTCTTGGGATGTACGAGATGTCATATATCCGTATCTCGGCGGTTCATCTTGCTGATCGCCCTTCTTTTCCAGAAAGTTTTAGTATTTACTCCATTGGTCCATCGGTTACTGTGACATCTCGTATTTTGAGGTCAATATTAAATCTCGACACCATTCCTATTTTTACTTTTGAAGGAAAATTCGTGTTTTACTCGTTAGTCGATTTGGTGAAAATCGTTGTTTTTAATAATTCGCGAGTCGTGCCTTGGATATTTATCCGTTATAACATTTAAGAAATCGATAAATCCATATTTTAGCTCCGAAAGCTAAATTATTCTTATTTTATTATTTCTTGACTTTTCTCGCGTTTTTGTCGAAGTCGTGTCAAAAATAGTGTTTTTACAATTTTAACATTTTAAATAAATGTTTAAGCCCAAATTAGTGTAGTACAATGTTAAAAAAGTACAAATAAATAAATATATATATATCCAAGTGTACTTGTTTAGCCTCTTCTTCTTTCTCCAAAGTATCCAATCTGATAGCTTCAGCGAGACTAGCTTCCTCCTGTAGAATTTGTTCCTTAGTCTTCTTAGGAGCTTCTTCAATGATCATAGGAGCTTTTCCTTCTCTTTGGCCTTTATCAGGGGAAGGAATGGTCTTTTTAATACTGTCAGTACTAACTTGTCCACTAACAGTACTAACTTGTCCACTAACAGTACTAACTTTAATACTGCCAGTATTAACTCCTTCAGCATACCCAGTACTAACTTCTTCTTGAAAATCCAAGCTAGTGACAACCTTCTTTCCCTTAGTCTCTTTCCTTCTCTTATACCTCCTTCCCTTATCTATTGACTTTGGCTTTTGAGAAGCAACCCTGGAGAGAGTTTTAGCTGCTTCTAATGTAGTAGGGCTTATGTCTTCAACTTGTTCCTCCCCTGAAGCATTGACAGTAGTCTTAGAAGGAGTAACCAGCCCTTGTACCAAAGAAAACTAGAGGTTCATCTTGACTTTCCCACCAACAACCCCTGAGCCTCAGGTTCTTCCTCTTCAGAGTCTGATAAGACCACATTTCTCCTTTTCAAAATACCTTCCAGCTTCTTTACCTTCTTGACCAACTTCACAATAGCACTCCCCATTGTCAGCTTGGTTTGCTTGAGATCCTTTTCCAGACTATCAATTCTTGTCATTAATTGAGGAACTAATTGAAGCAAATCATCCACAGTCATTTGTCCTTGGGCATGCTCTTGTGGGGGTGAGAAGTGTTGGTGTGCAGGGGATGGTTCCTCAAAAGTGTGCTCCATAGGTTCAAGGTCAGTTTCAGGGATAGGTGTAGGTGTAGATGCAGGGATAGGAGCAGTTATAGGTGGTGGAGATTGTACTGGTATTGTGGATGATGATGGTTGAGATTGAGCTCATCAGGATGTTCTATGACTGACTTGGATTAGTAGTATCAACAAGCAGCATTGTAGGAAACAATGACTTGGTGCCCTCTAAAACCCTTTTCATATCCAAAAATATTTTTGGTCAAGTTACAGCAGATAAGGGTGTTTGTTTTCCGTTTAAATATCCAAAATCAGTTGCAGAAAACGAGGATACATCAAAAACTTTGTTTTGCTTTTCAAGTTTGCCACCATGCCATCAAAAATTAGTTTTGAAAAATTATAAACTCTGCCAGTGGAAAGACAAATCAAAGCAGTAGCGATATTGCTACCAAATTGATCCCATCCACCACTTTTAGAGCTTATACAATGCAAAATATGGTGGACTAAAAATCTCCATTGGGGTGTGAAAAAGCTTTTCCAAAAGGTAAAAGATCCGTCAGTAGGATACCCCATATTCCCCATCCCCTCAAAAATCTCATTGTTTGGCAACATTGTAATCCCTGAAGCATCTGCTAATTGAAGCTTATTTCTAATAGATGCCTCAATGATTGTATACATAATGATATCAATAGTTGCGTGTAATTCTAGAGTCCCGTCAGCAAGAGTGTTGGCAGTAGCAGTCTGCCAAATCTGTTTGACTAGGGAATCATAGATAGTAGGATTATAATATAAAGCATACCTGAGGTTGGAACCTCTTAAAAAATCCATTATCTCTGCAAACCCTACACTTTCATCAGGCTTGCGTAAAAACCCCACTTGATTATGTTTGTCACAGTATTTTAATTGAGCCATGATTCGACAGTAGCAATAAAAGGTATGGATGTGTACTAAAAATTTACTGGGTTTAGATACGAGTGAAGTTGTAGATGCTGGTAACAAGACAATTGACTATATTCTTTATAAAAATAAAGAAAAATTTTACTTTGCGAAAAGGAGATAGCAATAAACAGATAAGTATGAAAGAGAATTCAAACTTTATACTTAGATTGGCTTCTATGTTAACGGACAATAGCGCCGTAAAAAATCTGTAACGGTAAACATTTCAAACAGTGTTTAACTACAAAAAAAAGTAAATTTTCCTGCAACTAGCACTTAAAATAAACCTACCAGTATTTAAAATTACCTACAGACTTAACTTTGGTCAACCAGATTTTTTCTGGTACAACCCTGAATTAACTATTTTTCAACCAGAATTAAGTATTAATGACGACTTACAAAACAAAAGACCTTATCCCCTTCCTTTACATATGCAAAATCTATGCTATTCTGCAAGGAATTTATCTAAAACAAAGAAAAATCATGTTGCAGAGTTGTATAGACATAATTACTTAAACTAAATAACCGAATTAATATACTAAACTACCAGAATTATTAACTACTGAAGCATATGTCTTCAGTGGATGATCCTGCACATAAAAAGGAGAAAATTAGTTTCTCTTAGGGACCCAGGCCTTTACAGGCTTGGGTCTGCCTTGTGGACCTTTAGCATTCATAGTTCTAAAAAAAGTTGGTCCACTATTACAATTAGAGTTGAGTTCCTCCAATTATAACCTGTTGAGGTCTTAACAGCAGATCCCCAATTTTCCTTTACAGCATAAGAATGGGACATTTCTGCTGTTTTTTAAATACAATTTTGTGTTGCAAAGGGTCTTCTTACAGATGAATGTGATTTTGAAAATGCCTTCTTTGATTAAATAGATTCACCTGTGGTCTTTTAGGACTAAAACTGTTTGAAGTTTTGGTAGGTACTGGCTATCTAGATCTAACATTAGAACTACCAGTATTAACTGTAAGCCTAACAGGATTAACATTTGTCCTACTAGTATTAACATTAGACCTAACATAATTAACATTTACCCTACCAGTATTAACATTAGGCCTGACAGAATTAGCATTTGGCCTACCACCATTCAGTTGTACTGGTTTAGGAACAAATTGATTAGCATGATTAACCCTGTTTGCATTAGTCCATACTGGTTTTGCCACCCTGTTACCAGTATTAAAAACCCTTTGTTTCTTAAACTCAGCCTCTCTTGCCATTTTCTTTTCATAATAGTCACAATCTTTGATCAAATGACTTAGGCTGCCACAAACAAAACACTTTTTCTTGATGAAAGAGTAACCTTCTCCTAGTTCTCTTTCCATCATTTTATTCCAATTCTTTCCTTTAACTTCAGATGTCCCTTGATTTTTCATTTGTTGCCTAGGAGTTTTTACGTGTTTTGCACAACTAGGTTCAACTTCTTGTAATTCAGACATAACTTTTTCATTAGTTATTACAGACTTAGACGTAGACATCTCATTTGGTACACTTATACTTTCTGATTCAGACTCAGAAGAGTGCTCAGAGGTATTTCCACAAGATCCTTCACTGTCATTTGATTGACAGGTAGAATGCTCAGTAGAGTTGTCATCTGAGTCACTAATTTCAGGCTTTTGAGGTCCCTTTTTACCATAAACATACAAAGAATCATCAATTTCCTCTTGTGGTTTAGGAGTATAGTCTCCAGTTAATGGATGTGGAACTCCTTTGAAACTATTAGTTTTTGTAAATCTATTGTACAAAGGTTTGTTAATATAGTCTTCTTCTGTACACTTGAACACGGATCGATTCATTTCTTCCTCATAGCTTAAAACCTCATTGTTTGATTTTATTTCATACCCTAAGCCAACTTTACTAGTGGAACTCATACTAGAATCAATTAATTTCCGAAGGTTTTTAGAAGAATCCTTCCATGAATCTACTGTTTTCTTCAATTGTTCCTTTTCTTTTAAAGCTTTCATTCCTATTCTCCTATATCTTTTAAGATTTTCATCTTTTGCATATATTTCATTTTCTTGAAATGTAAGCTGTTCATTTAGAGTAATTGGCTGCTTTTGAAAGTAACAATTTGGAAGGCTTACTAAGTTTTCTTACAGCTAGGAGTATAGGCAAGTATTTTTGCTTATTGTTCACCTAACTGATTCATTTGTTCATCATATAGTGTTTTAAGCTTATTATATGAATCAATGCAAAATTTAGAACATAATGATACCATAGTATTTGAGCTGATTGCCATGAGTGCATGATTTGTCTCTTCTTCCTCTACTATATGTTCTCCCCAATTGACAACACCATCATCCATAGTCAGCAAACAGTTCTGATTCTTCTTTTTCTTTCCAGCTCCTTGATTTTGATAAAAATAGTCTCTTTTAAACTGTTGTTTTAAAATAGCTTTTTGCATCTTCTTTGAATTTGTATTACCACCAAACCTAGTCCTTATGGCTTCCCAAATTTCTTTTGCATCATCCATTCCATGAAATCTTCTTAGATGTTCATTGGGAATAGCCATGAGTAAGATGGTTCTTTCCTTCCTTTCCTTTTCAACAGCATGAATTTCTGCAGGAGATACTGGTGGAGTATTCTAACATACACCATCTTTCCAGTTGAGATTATCTTCTTTGAATTCCATTCTGAATTACCTTTCAAACATCATTATCAACTTATTCCAGGTTAATGCTCATCTCCATAGCCCCATTTATCATATCCTCGTTCTTTTGAATTGGGAGGTTGATATTTGTAATAGTGGTTGTTGTGGAGTGAATTGTTGTTGTTGTTTTGGTTTATTGGTTGCAGTACCACTGTCTGATGCATCTTCATGGTATGATGCTTCATCATCACTAAGATGTTGAGAGTAATCATCATTAACAGGTTGAGACATTTTTCTAGATCTAAAAGTGATTGTTTGTGATCTTGTGATTCTTCTTATTCAGAGTCTCTCTAAAGGCTCTGATACCACTTGTAGGTCCTTGTGTTGGATCTATATAGCCTTTGTAAGACAATAGCTAACTTGAATAAATCCAAATCAACTATGTAAAGAGACATCTGACTATGAATATCAAGTGTTAATGCGAATTTTAACACCAAGAATTAAGAGAACAATATACTAATTTTGCATTGATTCTATGAAGCTTCCAATGCTTCTATTCGTATATGAAACTCTATGCCGTAGGGTTCCTTTTATACACCAAGGAAACCCTAGAAGGCTTTACAAAACGTGTGAAAGGATAATGCATATCCTTTCCTAAGATATATCCTAAAATATCTCTAAGATAACTATTACCTCTATTCTGTTACATAAACAGACTTAACTACATACGACCAGTACTAACTATAGTACTGCCACTCTACCAGTACTAACTATAGTACTGCCAGACTTAACTTAGTACTGCCAGACTTAACTTAGTACTGCTAGAACTAACTAATACTACCAGACTTAACTGTTATACTACCAGTATTAAGTCTTTTACAATATATTTCCCAACATCTGGGACATCCATAGCAGGGATGTAACACCCTGCTCCGATAAAGAGACAAAGCATCACAATATGGTGTCAAATCAGAACATATATAAAAGCAAGCGAAATACTTTATTAATTAAAATACCAAGTCATAAATAAAATGGCTTCCAACAGTTATAAAATTCCAACATAGTCAAATGAAGGAATCTTCAAAAGGAAAAGGTCTTAAACATAAATCCAAAATAAAAAAAGGGGGTGTTCTTATAAAGGTGGGTCTCTAAAATCTCCTACTTCTCAATACTCATTATCCCAGTTTCCGTTAGTAATCCACTGAAAAATGAAAACCCGGCTGAGCTAACGCTCAGTGAACAGATATAATAGTAATAATAATAACAGAAATAAAATGAAGGTTTGAATGAAACGAATATCGAGAACCTGCCAAACAAATGCCAAACGATATATATAGATCAATGAATTGGATGGGAGTATCAAAGGATGGCCCACGAGCCCAAACAATGTCTAAACATGTACACGAATAGACCCTTAACAAATTATCAGATAGTCATAATCAAATGTACACATGCAAAGCTCCTCCTGTGTACCTTAAAAAATATTCAAAAAAATAATATTTTTTGTGATCATGGGGTTTATTGCACACACCCAACCATACACCTAAAAACTGAAAGGACAAAATACTTGGATGCATCCATAGACTCTCTGCAAATAAGTTTATATCCATATTATCAAGCACTATGGCGAGTGTCACGAACATATATAATAAAATCATATTTATTGACATACAAAGGGAAGCCGTGGACTAATCACACCGCCCACAGATAGTGTCTATGCCATTGGTGCATCAATTACATGGTATGGTAACCTCCATGGACCAGATAAAATGACTCAGGAAAAGAGATAGGCAAAAGATTTAACAATGATCATCAGTTTCAAATAATCCAAATTGGAAACGATTCTATAGCATATTTCCAAACAGAACCAACAGATTGATACAAACGAAATATCGAATCAAACGGATTGTCACATCATAAACGAGTCATGATTACGGATAGAAAATTAAAGGAATATCAAACGAGTCAAAGTAGTTAAAAACAAATAAGAGTTAAGAGAATGAAGTGTCCTTACTAAAAGGACGGAATATCTGTACCTTAACGAATAAGAAATCGGAGAGAAATGAACACGAAGATAAAAGATCACCACACCTTCACCGAATCTACAAGAATCCATGATTACAAATTATTATCTATCTTATTTCATATGTTTATTACTTAATCTTATCATTTAAAACACTTAAGGTAACTAAATTAGAGTTTTCCAAATTTCCAAAATCTGCCAACATTTTAAGCAAGTTTCCCGATGTTAAAGACCGATTAAACGACCTCCAAAAATTTTACAAAAAATCACAGAGGTTCCCACATGTGTCTAGTACACGCATGATCATTGGTTTAATTTATTTTCATGTTTAAGTATCCCTTTGACCCTTGTTACCCAAAACTGACCCGAATCTTGACCTAGTAGAACCTTTGAAAAGTTGACTCGTAAAAACCCAACTTAGACAACTCAGAAAATTCTGAAAAAAATCATGGAAGTAACATATATCATGAAGATTTACCAAATAAAATTTTAGAAGCTAACTCCTTACGGTTTTCGAATTAAAAATCAAACACTACAACTGAATTTTTCGGATAGAAATTCCAGATTCGACACTTAATCTTATAAAATCTAAAAATCGACCTTCCCGACCTCCAATTGACATAAGGCCGGATTTTCCAGAAACTAGACTCTTTGAATTTAACTTTAGGCTCAAGAATCATGTTAAAAACAATTTTTATCATTAAGATATACCCCGTTGAACATGACCTAAAATTCTGCCCAGAATTATTAACCATGAAAAGAGATAGAACAAGGCTGAGAATAGTCCGTATGGTAGCCGGTTTAACAACCAGACTAAAAGTGTCATCACAATCAATACCAACCTGTTGAGTGCGCCCATTGGCAACAAGCCGAGCCTTGTACATGCTCAAAGATCCATCTGCATGATACTTATGTCTAAACAACCACATAGACCGAACCACGTTAGCATTAGGAGGTTTTGGAACAAGAATCCAAGTATTGTTTTTAACTAAAGTATTATATTCATCATACATAGCAACACGCCAATTAGGATCAGACAAAGCAATAGAAGGAGACTTAGGAAGAGGAGATATGTGAGACGTATGGACATTAAAACTGTAACACCCCCAAAAATCACAACGCATCGGAATACCACTTGGGGTGCTACTTCATAGCATAAAGTACAAGTTACAAAAAACGACTCTAAGTGAGACGTTTTGAAAAGTCAACCATTCGATAATTTTCATAAAATCTTTACAACAGGTCCCATTTATAATGTATTAGAAAACATTTTCAAACGTTTGTCGAATGGTATTCACATTATAAAGCCTTCAAAAATATATCCGCGCGACTCAAATGCTCCCAATGCTCAACTAGCAAAATAATAACCTGAGAAAATACATGCAAAACGTCAACAATAATGTTGGTGAATTCATAGGTTTAAGTAAAAGCAGTATTGAAATAATTCAAGTAATATTTCAGTAAGGAAAATAGCGTTACAGTATTTCAAAGTATTATTACCAAAATCCAAGTGGTGATTCAATAATCAAGAAATGTTCAGTAGTGGACCACAAGACTTAAGTAATGTAGACAAGAGAAACAAATTCACCAAGTCAAAAGTAATATGTATTATTGCATTAAGCTCATGACACCGAACCTTAACATGTAATGAAATGTAATCAAACCAGTACTCGAGGTTTGTGCCCCAAAACAGATACAGATGTTGCCAAACATCCTACGAAATACCTCAAATGTTAAATGCGTCAATGGTTATCTAGAAACCATAGCCCAGACGGGGATTGTCAATCCCGATAGATCTATCCACAACACTCACGTTTACTACCCATAGTAATTAATGGCTCATGATGAAAGGGGACTTAAATGGCAAAATAGGTACTTAGGCAATAATATTCAGGCAATAATCTGGATAGCATACTATTTAAAACACTTGTGTCCAATAGTAAAACAAGTAATGTGTTCAAAACTTACGGTTTCATATATAGGTATTCATGACTCAAATCATGTGTATAGACAATCAATCTTTATGTATGCTCATCCATTAAAAACAACCATGTAATCACACCTGAATTGGAAGTCATGTAGTAAGACAAGTAAAAGCATTAAAAAAAAATAGTCCATGTAACGACTTATGTAGTAGAAATCAATAAGTTTACATAGAAAAACGAGCTGTATTCTCACCCCGAAAACATTTGTGAAAAACATTACAATTAGAAAAGGTTGGGCAATTAACTCACATTGCGCAATCATGAGAATGAGCGCAAACACGGATCAACAAAAACAATTAGAACGCCTCGAACTCGCGCCTTTATAATTAAATGCAAGAAGATTGAAGAACTACGAAACACAACAAGAATTCCTAAAGCACAAACCAAAATATGTGGCTCCGACTTAGAATAATAAGAAATAAAATCCAATATTTAAGAATAAACAAAAGATCATAAGATGTGTTTCCGAATTAAGCCAAGGCATTAGCACTAAAATTTTCAAAGTAATTTTTGACTCACAAGTTCATGACTAACCTGGTCTAATAAGCATTAAAGAACAATATTGAATATCACAAAAGAACTTTTATATTAAACTTTGAATCTGCCTAGGTTACAGATTACAAACTATGATTACTATTTGATCTCTATGATCGTGTGTAGAGTTATATCTACTAACTATGCCTAGGGTTCCTTTTATAGACTAAGGAAACCCTAATAGGCTTTACAAAACGCGTATAAAGATAATGCATATCCTTTCCTAAGATATCTCATGCATATCTTTAACTCTAACTATTTTCTGCGTAAGCAGAATTAACTATTACATAAGCAGTATTAACTATTCTACCAGTACTAATTATGTAACTAGCAGAACTAACTACAATACACTAACAAAATTAAGTCTGTTATACAAAATTTCTAACAGAAATTAAAGTGAGGCCACTTGGAGGTGTTAGGTCTATGTGTCTACTACAGAGCTCAACTTTTTAATGCAACACTTTAGTGTAAAAACTTGCAGTTAAACTCCTTTTCCAAACAGCAGTCCAGATTTGATTAGTTTTGGTAAATCGGCCATAACTCACTCATCCGGAGGAGTTAAAATTATATCCAATGAACCACATGGTCCTCATATGTTGTACCCTTCCCTCATGTAAAAATCCAGTAGCCTCCAAGTCAAATAAAATTCATTACAAGCCTAACTATCTGCATTATAAATTCTGGGTACACGTTAGGTATGTTTCCACGTCATCAATAATATATGTGCACGCAACGTTTTCTCGTCAAATTTATTAGAACATAGGTGCCCGTCTTCAAATAACATATATGCACGATACACTTTCTCGTCAAATTTATTAGAACATAGGTGCCCGTCTTCAAATAACATATATGCACGATACACTTTCTCGTCAAATTTATTACAACATATGTGCCCGTCTTCAAATAACATATATGCACGCGGCAATTTTTTATGAGCATATGATCTTGCTGCAACTCTGCACATTCAAAAAAAACAATGATCATATTATGTCACATGCCATTTAACACTGAAACGTAAATTAGTAACAACTTGTATTAACAAATATACACAAATTAAATAAGATCTATGATAATTAGTTGTCGATTTACACCGACAATACAATTACGTCATGAAAAGGGTATTAAGTATATATATAACTTTGAAACACATACTCACCGTTTCATTGATTTTTGCAAAATTTACTTACCTTGTGTCTAAACTAATAAAAAGTCAAATTGTTGTTATAGTCAAAATCAAAATCCATCACCAAAAGTACATCACCTTTCTACAAAATTCCCCTTGATACATGTTACAGTAAGCAAAGCTTTTCTACAATACTATGCTAACTAGTGAGGCATTTTTTCTAGTTAGAGAATACTTTCAATTCGAACTCAACCAAGTGAACCGTGTTATTTGACTTTATAACGGATATTTAATGATACATGAACCTGATATTAAGGAATCTATTAGGGGTGAACAATGACTCATATCAGTCTATATGAAAACTTTATGATCTCATTTACCAACAAACTATTTAGTATTAGATTAAAAAAACTATTTAGTATGACACGTATCTTTCGGTTTAGGAAAGAGATGAGGACTCCATATAATTATTTAATGCCAAAAATGAATAGAATCAACCGTTATCAAAATCAATAAAAAATCAAAATCGATTGCCATCTACACAAAAAAAAACAAAGCTTGAAATATTATTCAAGAACATAAATCAATAACAGTCACAATGTAAAAATGAAAAGACGTACCTAAAATTGGTGATGAAAGATAGCAAAGATGTTAATTAAACCACCTAAACAAGATAAATCATGTGTGTTCTTCAACCGAGAGAGTAAGATCGGTAACAAGAGAAAGATTGGAGAACCGATTGATATACGATTGATGTTGAATCGATGCCAGTTTTTTTGAGATCTTATATATTTCTTTTTTCTAGATCTATTTTTATGATAAAAGTGATTTTAGGATCTTAGTGTGAGGTAATAGGTTTTTGAGAGGAGGGATATTTGTTAAAACACTAAATAAAAAAAATGCTTTACGTGAATTGATGGTAAAAGGCATTTTAATGGCGATTCAAGAGAATGACCTTAAGTGCCCTTAACTCTTTCCATAATAACGTTCATCTTTTAGTTAATTACATTTAAGGCACATAGTCATCTCAATCATAGATGAAAAGATCTTATGGTTTAAAAATAGTTATGTAGGTTTTCTGTACAAAAAATTGTTCTGCAAAGAAGAATTCCAATGAGAATAAGATATAAAATAAATATTAATTAATATATATAAAATATATATCTATATAATATATAGTATTATATTATATAATATCTATATATATATATTATATGATATATATATAATATATAGTATATATTAATATTCTAACAATGTACTACACTATTTGGGCGTTCAACATTTTAAATACGAAATGTTAAAATTGTAAAAATGCATTTTTTGACACGACTTCGGCAAAAACTCGAGAATATGTCCGAGGAAATACTAAAATAAGAAAAATTTAGCAATCCGGAGCTAAAATATGGATTTAACGATCTAATTTAAATGTTATAACGGATAAATATCCCAAAGGCAGCGCTCGCGATGCTAATTAAAAACGACGATTTTCAGCACCGAAAATCGAACTAACGAGTAAAACACTACAAGTTAATTTCCTTCAAAAGTAAAAGATAGAAACTGGTTCCGAGATTTAATAATTACCGAAAAATACGAGATGTCCACAGTCTTCCCACCTTAAGGGAGTACGTCCCGTTGCTCTATTTTGACTTATTCTCCATTGGCATGCGACGGTTGGATACCATTCGGATAAATCAATATCACACATTAGCGAGTCGAAAGAAGTTGAAAAGTTCAAGATAGTCATTCGCTTACTGGTAAAGAGGTGAGGATACTTGCTAAGTTCACGGTAGTCAATACACGTTTAGAAATAATCAAATGAACAATTTACGAATCAAAAGAAGTCTAAGGACTCATTCGTATGAAGGTAATAACGATATTGATTAGATGAACGAAGAAAAGGTATTGTTCGTACAAACGGATTACAAATCGAAAGAGAGTTGTTCGTACGAATGCCAAACACTTAGGCCCACTCATTTACAAATCATTATTTACATCCAAAGGCGTCCCAATCCATGTAAATAAGGATTAAAAATTTATGGTTCGGTGATTTATAATTTCTTTATTCAATTGAAGAGGCGTCCCAATTCATTCCAATAAGACGATTATAAATCATCCTACTTAAGTATTGCCGGCACAAAACACGATATCAAAACAATGTAACGTTAATAAGAAGAAGTTTCCTTGGCGGCATGGTTTTTCAAAATCATAAGAAGTAGCGAGAAGAATAATGAGACGTTAGCCAATCGCGTTCCAAAGGTAAGTGCCAAATGACGGCACGATCCGAGGTGACAAGTTAAGGTCGTACTCATTAAGACGTACCATAGTACTATACACATACGAAAGTAATAATACCAAATAGACATAAGTGACCGAAAATAGTCAACACTTATATGAGTTACTTTTATATGAATAAGTAGTGGAAATCCCGAGGATAAGCGTAAGAGATCGAAAAGAAAGTAGCTCATATATACGGGCATCCTTATATAATACCAGTATTGATGCTCGAGTGAGTAACGAGAAATCAGGAAATATGCGATAATCGGAGTGGTCAATATTTATATATAACCGACCGATATAAGGTAAATAGTAAGACGTCATAAGATAGACGTAAGAGAGCGAAATCATAGCTAAGTGTTAAATGTTCATTATCCACGTAATAGTAGTAGAGATGCAAAAGAGAGCTTATAAGGGATCAGGAAGCATGCGCGCGCAGATTTCGGACAACGGGGAAAGACTCTTAATTTATTTTTCAAAAAAACAGTTATAGTCCAGGTTTTGAAAACGACCTAGTTCGCTATAACTTGAGCTCTGATACCACTCTGTAACACCCCCAAAAATCACAACGCAGCGGAATACCACTTGGGGTGCTACTTCATAGCATAAAGTACAAGTTACAGAAAACGACTCTAAGTGAGACGTTTTGAAAAGTCAACCATTCGATAATTTTCATAAAATCTTAGAGTTACAACAGGTCCCATTTATAATGTATTAGAAAACATTTTCAAACGTTTGTCGAATGGTATTCACATTATAAAGCCTTCAAAAATATATCCGCGCGACTCAAATGCTCCCAATGCTCAGCTAGCAAAATAATAACCTGAGAAAATACATGCAAAACGTCAACAATAATGTTGGTGAATTCATAGGTTTAAGTAAAAGCAGTATTGAAATAATTCAAGTAATATTTCAGTAAGGAAAATAGCGTTACAGTATTTCAAAGTATTATTTCCAAAATCCAAGTGGTGATTCAATAATCAAGAAATGTTCAGTAGTGGACCACAAGACTTAAGTAATGTAGACAAGAGAAACAAATTCATCAAGTCCAAAGTAATATGTATTATTGCACTAAGCTCATGACACCGAACCTTAACATGTAATGAAATGTAATCAAACCAGTACTCAAGGTTTGTGCCCCAAAACAGATACAGATGCTACCAAACATCCTACGAAATACCTCAAATGTTAAATGCGTTAATGGTTATCTAGATACCACAGCCCAGACGAGGATTGTCAATCCTGATAGATCTATCCACAACACTCGCGTTTACTACCCATAGTAATTAACGGCTCATGATGAAAGGGGACTTAAATGGCAAAATAGGTACTTAGGCAATAATATTCAGGCAATAATCTGGATAGCATACTATTTAAAACACTTGTGTCCAATAGTAAAACAAGTAATGTGTTTAAAACTTACGGTTTCATATATAGGTATTCAATGATCTCAAATCATGTAGTAAGCAAATCAAGCTTTAGTATGTTCATGAGTAAACAACCATGTATCACACATGTATTCGAAGTCATGTAGTAAGCAAGTAAAAGCTTTAATAAAAATAGTCATGTAACGCTTATGTAGTAGAAACCAATAAGTTTACTTAGTAAAACGAGCATGTATTCTCACCCCGAAACAGTTTGTGAAAACCATTAAAATAGAAAAGGTGGGGCTATGAACTTACCTTGCGCAATCAAGAGAAATGAGCGCAAACACGGATCAACAATAACAATTAGGAAACTCCTCGAACGCGCGCCTTTTAGTAATGAAATGCAAGGAATGATAAGAACGTCGAATCACACAAGAAGTCCTAAGTACCACCTAAAAGATGTGGTGCGACTTAGAATAATAAAATAAAATCCAATATGTAAAAATAAACAAAAGTTCATAAGATGTGTTTCCGAATTAAGCATGACATTGCACTAAGATTTTTCAAAGTAATTTTTACTCAAAAATTCATGACTAACCTGGTCTAATAAGCATTAAGACATGTACCCATTTTCATTCTTTAACCACTTTAGCATATAGAGTTTTTAGTTACCTTTTAAAGATTAAAAACAGTATGTAAATCTCAAATTTACATTTTCTCCAACTCACAAGATCTCTTTCTCCTAATGGGTAATTGATAAAAAGGTTGAGGTTTTTCCTATGCCTGAATTTTGAGTCGTTTCTCCAGGTATAAATAAATCCATCATGTTTTAAAAATAATTAGAAACATGTGAAAAGGACTAATTACCCTGATCATCCAATGCAGTTTATTTCCTGATTTTTAACCCTTCACGAAAACGGACATAAATCTCAATCTATGATAGCAATTTAAGTGAGGCCACTTGAAGGTGTTAGGTCTATGTGTCTACTACAGAGCTCAACTTTTTAATGCAAACACTTTAGTGTAAAAACCTGAGGTTAAACTCTTTTCGATACAGCGTCCAGATTGATTGTTTTGGTATATTGGCCATAAACTCACTCACTGGAGGAGTTAAAAAATTATATCCAGTGATCAACATGGTCTCATTTGGTTGTACCCCTACAATCATGTAACAACTCCAGTAGCCTCCCATGTCAAATTAAAATCATTACAGCCTACTATCTCATTATAAATTCTGATTACAACCCTAAGTTTGTTTCCTAGGTTTGGTCGTATCTGACCATCTGGAAGATTGTGTTCCATCCAACTCGCCTCTAGGACCTGAGATATCAACCTATTCATTAATGTAAATAATAGTAGGTTTTAAGCCAAATAATTTCCCCATTAAACAAAAACTATCTGTAGGTCTCCTTCATTGGGGACTAGTTTTACTATATTGGGCGTAACTTGATACATCCGAATCGAGTTACCGCTTCATCCAAAAAGCAACATCATACACTTTGTATGTTCTCTACCACAACCAAGTCATTAAATACAGGCCTTAGCAAAAATATTCGTGCCAAGCCTTCTTTTTCCTTCTGATCCAAAACAGCCACAATTTAATCGCTCTAAATCATTCGAAAATCCATTTAACATCATCAAACCCATTTGCAAAAGCCAATATAAATACTCTCATGCATATCTCATACATCAAAAAAGCTCATATAATTAAGATAATCAAAATTATAAACCATGCATGACCACATCAAAGAAGAAAAATCAAAAATAAAAGAAGAAAACTTACAAGATTAGGATAAGAACTAGTGAATCAAGCACAAACACACCCTTTAGGGTGTTGGCTGATTTTCGAACCAAGGAGCAACCCAAACCAAATCAAGAATAGATTCTAACCCTTCTAAATATTGTTATACACTTGCTTAAACCAAACCACAATCAATTCTTGCAATAGCCCTTAATTTTATATTATAACAACCTAACTTTTAATTTCTTTGATTAATCTTGAAAATAAAACCTAACTGGTCGAATTGAATCTTGAGGTCTACCTTAGGTTATCTTGAATACTTGAATTAGATCAAAAATAAAAAATTATCAATTGTTGGTGGTTATGACGGTGAACCGTGAGATGGAGCAGGGAAGGAGAAGAGGGAAAATAAAAATGGGTGTCGTGTTTGTGTGTCTTTTTTGGGGGGTCAAATGGTCTTTATATTTCTTTTCTTTTTATTTATTTATTGTGTATATTTAAATGGAAAGTAAAGGTTTATATATTGGTAAACATGGTTAGGATTTATGCTTAATACAAAATCTAGCAATAATTTTTCCTACTTTTCATAAAATTTAAATAAGGAGTGTTTGGTTATTGGTTTTGTAGGAACTAGTAAAAGGAAAGGGGTGTTTGGTTTTTAGTTTTGATGGAGCCTAAAACAATTAAGGAGGGTGTTTGGTTCATATATCTATATACCTACTTATTTTTTTTAACATTGTACTACACTAATTTGGGCTTAAACATTTATATAAAATGTTAAAATTGTAAAAATACTATTTTTGACACGACTTCAGAAAAAATGAGGGAAAACTCGAGAAATACAAAAATAAGAATAATTTAGTTTCCGAAGCTAAAATGTGGATTTATCAATTTCTTAAATGTTATAACGGATAAATATTCAAGGCACGACTCGCGAATAATTAAAAACGACGATTTTCACCAAATCGGCTAACGAGTAAAACACGAATTTTCCTTCAAAACTAAAAAATAGGAACGGTGTCGACATTTAATATTGATCGCAAAATACGAGATGTCACAAAAACAAGGATTAGTGTTTAACTTGTACCAACTTGAGCACGTGTGACCATCGAGTGAGTTAAAGTTAGAGGGTAGTGGGGCCGGTAGGTGTGGGGGAATAGGCCACGGTAGATGGGATGGTAGGTGTTGGATTATGGGATGTTGCAATCGGTTGTGGATGTTGGGACGTAGGTATTGGAGGTAGGCCATGTGTGTTAGGACTCGGTTGTTGGTCATGGTTATCATTTATTTGGGCTACAAGAGATGGTGTAGTTGGATGAGCCGATTGGGTTGAATTTGTGAGAGATGTGTTATAAACTAAAGTGTGGGCAAGAGGAGATGGGTTAAGAAACTCATAAGATGTGGCGGAGGTGAGATTAGAATTAGAGCCATAAGGAAATTGGATTTCGTCAAACGTGACGTGCTGAGACAGTATGATTTTGTTTGTAGAAAGGTCAAGGCATCGGTATCCGCGGTGGTAGGCGGGATATCCTAAAAAAAATACAAGGTGTGGCTCGAGGGGCTAATTATAAGGTGAATCAAAATGTAGGTAACATAAACATCCAAATGTGTGAATACGAGAATAATCGGGTTCCTTGTGAAATAATTTTGTGCATGGTATGTCATTGTTAATTGTGGTTGAGGGAAGTAGGTTAATAAGGTAGACGGCCATATGAAGTGCCTCGACCCAAAACGTAGGCGGAAGTTAGGCTTGGAAAAGCAGGGTACGTATGACATTGTTAATAGTTCTAATCATACGCTCTGATTTCCCGTTTTGTTGAGAGGTTCGGGGACAAGAAAAACAAAATTGAATTCCATTTTTCTCAAAAAGGTGAAGAAGGTTGGTGTTATCAAACTCACCACCATGGTCACATTGGAAAGCTTTAATTTCACACTTAAATTGGTTTTTGACATAAGATCAAAAATGTATAAACTTTTGAAAGACTTTTTTTTACGATTTTTTGACGTAATGGGTAGATCCACAAGTAATAAGAAAAGTGATCAAAGAAACCAACACAATTAATATTAAAACCACCAACACTAACAATGGGAGAGTCTAAATATTTAGCATGGTTAATATCACAAAACAAGATAGAAACTACCGATTATGTGAACTCAACAAACGGAAGCTTCACATGTTTTCCATGTTGGCAAGCATGACAAATAGATGAAGACTTCTCTTTATTACACGAAATAAATTTACCCCAATTTCACAAGACTCTAACAACAGATATTGTTACACCACCATGTATGTGTAATTTATCAATGTCGCAAACCGAAAACCTTATTCTTTCAAATCGAAACTAAATTAAAAAAACAAACCATTAATATACGATAAGATGCAGACCGAAAACCTTTAATATACGATAATATACGATACGATAAGATGCAGACCGAAAACCTTATTCTTTCAAATCGATCTAACATAAAAAAAATTGTTTTACATATATTTAAGAAAAAAAAGAATACAAAATCAAAATCGATTGTCATATACAAAAACAAAAAAAATCGAATTAAAACCACTTACTAACTTTGTAGATCTGGATTGATGGTTGCTCAATCAAAAAAAATTTGGTGAATTCGAGTAATCAGAAACCCGCCTCATTAAACAAGGATGTGAAAACTTATATTTCTTGTTTTTTAATTCGATTACCAAGAAAGAAAAAAAGGAGATCTCATTCGGATTAGGAGATAAACAAAAATGGTTGGTTCACAGGTTCGGTTCTTTTAGATTAATGACATGTTCTTGTGGGTTTGTTTATGGTGGATTTGCAACTACTGATAAGAAAGAGAATAAATAAGATATCAATAAAAGAGGAGTGTGTATATCTAAAAATAAGGGACGGTTTTTAAGGAAAAATTATGTGAACTTCCTTTAATGCCCTTTACTTATTTTTTTTTCAAAAATAATTAGTGGATATTTACAAAAATGACATCTTGCATTGATAAGATGTACATCATGCATTATTAGGAGTAAAAAGGCTGGTTCTGTACAAAAAAGTGGTTCTGCAAAGAAAATGCCACTATATATATATATATATATATATATATATATATATATATATATGTAAGGATCAAATAAGAGTTTCCCTTAAAATAAGAAGGATAAGAATAACTCAATAACCGCATATTCGAGATGGCAACGCGACTTAGAATTATATGGCATCACTATAAATCTTAGATGCCAATATAACGCATCCGTAATGTGTTTTCCTAGCTTTTTAATTAGAATGCATATACGCCACTAATTAGTATGCATTTCATTGTTCCTTCTCCTTGTTTTTTTTTTGTTCCAGAGCTACATGTGCCAAAATTATGAAAATCAATTGCAAGACCATCTACCCATCAATTACCGTTCGGAAACAACTAAACTGATTGCCATCTAAATAATTAAAAATGCATCTAATGCAAGTTCGTTGCCTCTCAAATGTGTGGTTTTTAGTCACTTCCACTCACTTCTATTAATAAAGTTACTTCTCACGATCCCTACTATATAAATATATATAAATAAGTATATATATATATATATATATATACTGATTTATATATATATATGAGAAGAGAGAGAAAGAGAGAGAGTTAGGATCAAATGAAAGATTTCTAAATAAGAAGGATAAAGAAATAACTATAACCGCATATTCCGAGATGCATCCTCTCTAATCTTAGATATATTATCATGCATCAAATAATGTGTCTTCTAGCTTTTAATTAGATCATTTTTACGTATTTCTAAGATGCATTTTATATTCTGACGTTATTGTTTTGGATTCCTCTACATGTGCAAAAATTAAAAAATCAATTTGTCAAACCAGCTACACATAAACTAACTTTTGAAAGCTCCAATAGAGTGCATCTAGATGAATAGAATTGCATCTAATGACAGTACGCTTTGCATCTCTAATGTGTGTTTTTTAGTCACTCTCCACCACTTCTTATTATAATTTACTTCTCACTGGATCCCGTACTATATATATATATATACTATATATATATATATAATAATAAATAATATATATCATATATTATATATATATAACATTCAATAATATTATTTTCGTTAACTATTGTACTACACTAATTTGGTTCCACGCGCCCTCACTGCACCCGCTTAAACATATATTTAAAACAATCGTTAAATTGTAAAAATACTATTTTTGACACGACTTCGGCAAAAACGCGAGAAAAGTCGAGAAATACTAAAATAAGAATAATTTAGCTTCCGGAGCTAAAATATGGATTTATCGATTTCTTAAATGTTATAACGGATAAATATCCAAGGCACGACTCGCGAATAATTAAAAACGACGATTTTCACCAAATCGGCTAACGAGTAAAACACGAATTTTCCTTCAAAAGTAAAAATAGGAACGGTGTCGAGATTTAATATTGACCGCAAAATACGAGATGTCACAGTCTTCCCACCTTAAGGGAGCGCCGTCCCGGTGCTCTATTCGACTTATCTCCATAGGGTTTGCGACGGTTGATACCCATTCGGAAAAATCCATATCACACATTACGAGTCGAAAGAAGTTCAAGATAGCCATTCGCTTACTTGTAAAGAGGTGAGGATACTTGCTAAGTTCACGGTAGTCAATACACGTTTAGAAATAATCAAATGAACAATTTACGAATCAAAAGAAGTCTAAGGACTCATTCGTATGAAGGTAATAACGATAGTGATTAGATGAACGAAGAAAAGGTATTGTTCGTACAAACGGATTACAAATCGAAAGAGAGTTGTTCGTACGAATGCCAAACACTTAGGCCCACTCTTTTACAAATCATTATTTACATCCAAAGGCGTCCCAATCCATGTAAATAAGAATTAGAAATTTATGGTTTGGCGATTTATAATTTCCTTATTCAAATGAAGAGGTGTCCCAATTCATTCCAATAAGACGATTATAAATCATCCTACTTAAGTATTGCCGGCACAAAACACGATATCAAAACAATGTAACCTTAATAAGAAGAAGTTTCCTTGGCGGCATGGTTTTTCAAAATCATAAGAAGTAGCGAGAAGAATAATGAGACGTTAGCCAATCGCGTTCCAAAGGTAAGTGCCAAATGACGGCACGATCCGAGGTGACAAGTTAAGGTCATACTCATTAAGACGTACCATAGTACTATACACATACGAAAGTAATAATACCAAATAGACATAAGTGACCGAAAATAGTCAACACTTATATGAGTTAATTTTATATGAATAAGTAGTGGAAATCCCGAGGATAAGCGTTATGAGGATCAATATAAGAAACAAGTACTCATATATACGGACATCCTTATATAATACCAGTATTGATGCTCGAGTGAGTAACGAGAAATCAGGAAATATGCGATAATCGGAGTGGTCAATATTTATATATAACCGACCGATAAAAGGTAAATAATAAGACGTCATAAGATAGACGTAAGAGAGCGAAATCATAGCTAAGTGTTAAATGTTCATTATACACGTAATAGTAGTAGAGATGCAAAAGAGAGCTTATAAGGGATCAGGCAGCATGCGCGCGCAGATATCGGACAACGAGGAAAGACTCTTAAATTTTTTTCAAAAAAACAGTTATAGTCTAGGTTTTGAAAACGACCTAGTTCGCTATAACTTGAGCTCTGATACCACTCTGTAACACCCCCAAAAATCACAACACAGCGGAATACCACTTGGGGTGCTACTTCATAGCATAAAGTACAAGTTACAGAAAACGACTCTAAGTGAGACGTTTTGAAAAGTCAACCATTCGATAATTTTCATAAATTTAGAGTTACACTTCGTTCCCATTTATAATGTATTAGAAATCATTTTCAAACGTTTGTCGAATGGTATTCACATTATAAAGCCTTCAAAAATATATCCGCGCGACTCAAATGCTCCCAATGCTCAGCTAGCAAAATAATAACCTAATAAAATACATGCAAAACGTCAACAATAATGTTGGTGAATTCATAGGTTTAAGTAAAAGCAGTATTAAAATAATTCAAGTAATATTTCAATAAGGAAAATAGCGTTATAGTATTTCAAAGTATTATTTCAAAAATCTAAGTAGTGATTCAATAATCAAGAAATGTTTAGTAGTGGACCACAAGACTTAAGTAATGTTGACAAGAGAAATAAATTCACCAAGTCCAAAGTAATATGTATTATTGCACTAAGCTCATGACACCGAACCTTAACATGTAATGAAATGTCATCGAACCAATACTCGAGGTTTGTGCCCCAAAACAGATACAGATGCTGCCAAACATCCTACGAAATACCTCAAATGTTAAATGTGTCAATGGTTATCTAGAAACCACAGCCCAGACGGGGATTGTCAATCCCGATAGATCTATCCACAACACTCGCGTTTACTACCCATAGTAATTAACGGCTCATGATGAAAGGGGACTTAAATGGCAAAGTAGGTACTTAGGCAATAATATTCAGGCAATCATCTGGATAGCATACTATTTAAAACACTTGTGTCTAATAGTAAAACAAGTAATGTGTTCAAAACTCACGGTTTCATATATAGGTATTCAATGATCTCAAATCATGTAGTAAGCAAATAAGGCTTTAGTAAATTCATGAGTAAACAACCATGTATTAAAAGTCATGTAATAAGAAAGTAAAAGCTTTAGTAAAATTATTCATGTAACGCTTAAGTAGTAGAAATCAATAAATTTGCTTAGTAAACGAGCATGTATTCTCACCCCGAAAATAGTTTATGAAAACCATTGAAAGAGAAAAGGTGGGGCTATGAACTCATCTTAAATGCAAGAAGAACAAAAGAAAAATGAATCGTTGGGCGAGCGAGAGATCTCTAAGCACCACCTAAAAGGCGTGACGCGACTTAGCTTGATAAAGAAAATCAATACGTAAAAGTAAATCAAATGATCACAAGATATGTTTCCGAGATATGCATGGCATTGCATTAAGACTTCCCCAAACTATTTTTGTTCCAAAATTGGTGTGTAACCTGGGCTAATATGTAATAAAATATCTACTTAGTTTCGTCCCTCAATTCTTATTTTACCCATGTTTACTTGTATGTTTTAAATTTCAGGACAAGATGTAATTTTCCAAATTCTGAAATTAACTCAACTTCCCGAACTGATAGCTCCTAATCCATGATGGATAAATATACAAGGCTTTCTCTTACAGAAATTATTTTGAATCTATTTTCTAAAAATTCAGGCCTCACTTCCAAAAAAGTTTTAGAACCATGTGAAAAGACCATTTTACCCCTAAACACCCAAACCAGAATATTTACTGATTTTTAACCCTTCACGAAAACGGCCATAAATCCCAATCTATGATAGCAATTGAATTGAGGCCACTTGGAGGTGTTAGGTCTATGTGTCTACTATAGATCTCAACTTTTTAATGCAACACTTTAGTGTAAAAACCTGGAGTTAAACTCCTTTTCCAAACAGCAGTCCAGATTTGATTAGTTTCGGTAAATCGGCCATAACTCACTCATCCGGAGGAGTTAAAATTATATCCAATGAACCACATGGTCCTCATATGTTTTACCCTTCCCTCATGTAAAACCCAGTAGCCTCAAAGTCAAATAAATTCATTACAAGCCTAACTATCTGCATTATAAATTCTCGGTACACGCTAAGTATGTTTTCACGGTTTTGGTCGTATCTCGACCATCCGGAAGAGTTGGTGTTCCATCCAACTCGCCACTAGGACCTGAGATATTAACCTATTCATTCATGTAAATAATCAGTTGGTTTTATGCCAAAATTTCCCCATTAAAACACAAACTATCTGTAGGTCACTCATTGGGACTAGTTTCACTAAATTAGGCATAACTTGGTCATCCGAATGAGTTACAGCTCCATCCAAAGCACCACATACACTTTGTATGTTGCTCTACCCAACCAAGTCATAAAACCATAGGCCTTAAGCCAAAAATATTTCGTAACAAGCCTTTTTTTCTACTGATCTAAAACAACCACAATTAATCGCTTAAAATTCATCCAAAAATCAATTCTAACAACATGAAACCCCTTGCAATGCCATATAAACCTCTCATGCATATCTCATACATCAAAAGCTCATATAATTAAGATAATCAAAATTATAAACCATGCATGACCAAATCAAAGAAGAAAAATAAAAAATAAAAAAAGAAAACATACAAGATTAGGATAAGAACTAGTGAATCAAGCATAAATACACCCTTTAGGGTGTTGGCTGATTTTCAGACCAAAGAGCAACCCAAACCAAATCAAGAATAGATTCTAACCCTTTTAAATATTGTTATACACTTGCTTAAACCAAACCCCAATCAATTATTTCAAAAGCCCCAATTTAATTATAAAACCCTAACTTTTAATTCTTAGATTAATCTTGAAATTGGATTAATTGAATCTTAGAGACACCTTCGGTTATCATGAATACTTGAATTAGATCAAAAATAGAAAATTATCAATTGTTGGTGGTGATGGTGGTGAACCGTGATATGGAGCAGGGAATGAGAAGAGGGAAAATAAAAATGGGTGTCGTGTTTGTGTGCGTTTTTGGGCGGTCAAATGGTCTTTATATTTCTTTTCTTTTTATTTATTTATTGTGTATATTTAAATGGAAAGTAAAGGTTTATATATTGGTAAACATGGTTAGGATTTATGCTTAATACAAAATCTAGCAAAATTTTCCAAATACATAAAAATTAAATAAGGAGTGTTTGGTTATTGGTTTTGTAGGAACTAGTAAAAGGAAAAGGGAGTTTGGTTTTTAGTTTTGATGGAGCCTAAAACAATTAAGGAGGGTGTTTGGTTCATATATCTATATTCCTACTTATTTTTTTTAACATTGTACTACACTAATTTGGGCTTAAACATTTATATAAAATGTTAAAATTGTAAAAATACTATTTTTGACACGACTTCGGCAAAAATGCAAGAAAAGTCGAGAAATACTAAAATAAGAATAATTTAGCTTTCGAAGCTAAAATGTGGATTTATCGATTTCTTAAATGTTATAACGGATAAATATCCAAGGCACGACTCGCGAATAATTAAAAACGACGATTTTCACCAAATCGGCTAACGAGTAAAACACGAATTTTCCTTCAAAAGTAAAAATAGGAACGGTGTCGAGATTTTATATTGACCGCAAAATACGAGATGTCACAAAAACGAGGATTAGTTTTAACAGTACCAACTTGAGCACGTGTGACCATCGGGTGAGTTCGAGTTGGAGGGTGTTGGGTCGATGTAGTGGGGCCGGTAGGTGTGGGGGAATGGGCCACGGTAGATGGGATGGTAGGTGTTGGATTATGGGATGTTGCAATCGGTTGTGGATGTTGGGACGTAGGTATTGGAGGTGGGCCATGGGTGTTGGGACTCGGTTGTTGGTCATGGTTATGATTTATTTGGGCTACAGGAGATGGTGTAGTTGGATGGGCCGATTGGGTTGAATTTGTGAGAGATGTGTTATAAACTAAAGTGTGGGCAAGAGGAGATGGGTTAAGAAACTCATAAGATGTGGCGGAGGTGAGATTAGAATTAGAGCCGTAAGGAAATTGGTTTTCGTCAAACGTGACGTGCTGAGACATTATGATTTTGTTTGTAGAAAGGTCAAGGCATCGGTATCCGCGGTGGTAGGCGGGATATCCTAAAAAAATACAGGGTGTGGCTCGAGGGGCTAATTATAAGGTGAATCAAGATGTGGGTAGCATAAGCATCCAAATGTGTGAATACGAGAATAATTGGGTTCCTTGTGAAATAATTTTGTGCATGGTATGTCATTGTTAATTGTGGTTGAGGGAAGTAGGTTAATAAGGTAGACGGCCATATGAAGTGCCTCTCCCTAAAGCGTAGGCGAAAGTTAGGCTTGGAAAAGCAGGGTACGTATGACATTGTTAATAGTTCTAATCATACGCTCTGATTTTCCGTTTTGTTGAGAGGTTCAGGGACAAGAAAAACAAAATTGAATTCTATTTTTCTCAAAAAGGTGAAAAAGGTTGGTGTTATCAAACTCACCACCATGGTCACACTAAAAGGATTTAATGTCACACATAAATTGGTTTTTGACATAAGATCAAAAATGTATAAACTTTTGAAAGACTTTAGATTTATGACGTAATGGGTAGATCCACAAGTAATAAGAAAAGTGATCAAGAAACAACACATAATATTTAAAACCACCAACACTAACAATAGGAGAAGTCCAAATATTAGCATGGATAGTATCAAAACAAGAAGAAACACGAGTATGTGAACTAACAAACAGAATCTTCACATGTTTTCCAAATTGGCAAGCATGACAAATAGATGAAGACTTCTCTTTATTACACGAAATAAATTTACCCCAATTTCACAAGACTCTAACTCCTAATGTGTAATTGATAAAAAGGTGAGGCTCTTTCCTATGGCCTGAATTTTGAGACTATTTTCCAGATATAAAGCCCCATGTTTAAAAAAAAATCAGAACCATATGAAATGGCTAATTTAACCCTGATCATCCAATGCAGATTATTTCCTGATTTTTAACCATTCACGAAAACGGCCATAAATCCCAATCTATGATAGCAATTGAAGTGAGGCCACTTGTAGGTGTTAGGTCTATATGTCTACTACAAATCTCAACTTTTTAATGCAACACTTTAGTGTAAAAACCTGGAGTTTACTTTCCAAACAGCAGTCCAAAACTGATTAGTTTCGGTAAATCGGCCATAACTCACTTATTCGGAGGAGTTAAAATTATATCCAATGAACCACATGGTCCTCATATGTTGTACCCTTCCATCATGTAAAAACCCAGTAGCCTTC
>BQNB010053660.1:6542-35948 GCA_026074375.1 Tanacetum coccineum
TTCGGATTTTTTTTGAATTTTAATATGTGTGTGAAATTTTTTTATATGTACTTACTTTTTTAACTGTAATGCCATAACAAAATACGTTGTGATGCGATAATATTTTTAACTCAAATGTACTATCTTTTTTAACTATAATGCACTAACAAAAACCATTGTGATGCAGTAACCTTTTAAACTGAGATGTACTAACTTTTTAACTGTAATGCACTAACAAAATACATTGTGATGCAGTAATATTTTTTACTGAGATGTACTAACTTTTTTAACTGTAATGCACTAACAAAATACATTGTGATGCAGTAACTTTTTAACTGAAATGTACTAATTTTTTTACTGTAATGCACTAACAAAATACATTGTGATGCAGTAACTTTTTTAACTGAGATGTACTAACTTTTTTAACTGTAATGCACTAACAAAATACATTGTGATGCAGTAACTTTTTTAACTGTGATGTACTTACTTTTTTTACTGTAATGCACTAAAAAAATACAATGTGATGCAGTAACATTTGTAACTAAGATATACTCACATTTTTAAATGTAGTGCACTAACAAAATACATTTTGATGCAGTAACATTTTTAACTGAGATGTACCAACTTTTTTAGCTGTAATGCACTAACAAAATATATTATGATGCAGTAACATTTTTAACTGAGATGTACTCACTTTTATAAATGTAATGCACTAACAAAATACATTTTGATGCAGTAACATTTTTAACTGAGATGTACTAATTTTTTTAACGGTAATGCACTAACAAAATATATTGTGATGCAGTAACTTTTTTAACTCAGATGTACTAACTTTTTTTTACTGTAATGCACTAACAAAATACAATGTGATGCAGTAACATTTTTAACTGATGTGTACTCACATTTTTAAATGTAGTGCTTTAACAAAATACATTTTGATGCAGTAACATTTTTAACTGAGATGTACTAACTTTTTTAGCTGTAATGCACTAACAAAATATATTATGATGGAGTAACATTTTTAACTGAAATGTACTCACTTTTTTAAATGTAATGCACTAATAAAATACATTTTGATGCAGTAACATTTTTAACTGAGATGTACTCACATTTTTAAATGTAGTGCACTAACAAAATACATTTTGATGCAGTAACATTTTTAACTGAGATGTATTAATTTTTAAATTTTGGAATTTTTTTTCAAATTTTCGATTTGAAAAATATCGATTTTTTCAAATTTTCAAAATTTTCAAAGTTTTCCAAATTTTCGATTTTTGTTTTCTAATTTTTGAACTTTTTTTCAAATTTTCAAAAAAAATATCGATTTGTTTTTCAAATTTTCAATTTTTTTTTCAAATAATCATTTTTTTTTCAACTTTTCAAACTTATTTTCAATTTTCGAACTTTTTTTCATATTTGTAGACAAATAATTAATGAATGCAAAACATTTTTAAGCTGATAAGTGGAACTCACTTTTATTAAATGTAATGCACTCACAAAATACATATTTATGCAATACACATTTTTAACTCAGATTATCTAATTTAAAATTTTGAACTTGTTACAAATTTCGTATTTCTGAAAAATATCGATTTTTTCTAATTTTTTCTAATTTTCCAAATTTTCGATTTTTGTTTTCAAAATTTTGAACTTTTTTCAAATTTTCAAAAAAAATATCGATTTGTTTTTCAAATTTTTTAACTATAATGCACTAACAAAAACCATTGTGATGCAGTAACCTTTTAAACTGAGATGTACTAACATTTTAACTGTAATGCACTAACAAAATACATTGTGATGCAGTAATATTTTTTACTGAGGATTACTAACATTTTTAACATGTAATTGGGGGCCCCAAAAAAAAAAAAACCATAACAAAATACATTATGATGCCATAACTTTTTAACTGAAATGTACGAAATTACATTTACTCTAAAAAAAAAAAAAAAAAAAAAAAAAAAAATAAATGCACTAAATAAAATACATTGTGAAGCAGTAACCCCCTTTTTTTTTTTTATTTTTTGTTTTTTTTTTTTTTTACTGAGATGTACTACCTTTTTAAAAACCCTGTAATACATTACAAAATATATTGTTGATGTAAGTAACTTTTTTTAAACTGTGATTTAAAATTTTTAACTGAATGCACTAACCAAAATATATTTGTGAGCATTAAACTTTTTTAACAACAGATGTACTTATTTTTTTAACTGTAATTGCACGACACAAATAAACATTGTGATGCAGTAACTTTTTTATCTGTGATGTACTAACTTTATTTTTATACAGTAATGCACTAACAAAATCCATTGTGCTTGCAGTAAACTTTAATTTAACTGAGATGTACTAACTTTAATAACAGTTAATGCACAACACAATACAATGTATACAATTGTACCTTTTTTTCGTCTGAGATGTACTAACTTTTTTAGCTGTACTCGCCACTAATAAAATATTATTATGATGCAGTTACCATTTTAAACTTAGATGTTGCTCACTTATTATAAAAAGTAATGCAACTAACAAAATACAATTTGATGCAGTAACATTTTTAACTAGAGTTGTCCTAAATTTTTTAACGGTAATGCACTAACAAATTATATTGTGATGCAGTAACTTTTTTAACTCATATGTACTTACTTTTTTAACTATAATGCACTAACAAAATACATTGTGATTTAGAAGTAACTTTTTTAACTGAGATGTACTATGTTTTTTTGTACTGTAAATGACACAACAAAATACAATGTGATGCAATAACATTTTTAACTGAAATGTACTCACATTTTTAAATGTAGTGCACTAACAAAATACATTTTGATGCAGTAACATTTTTAAACTAGGATTACTCAACTTTTTAGCTGAATGCACTAACAAAATACATTATGATACTGTAACCATTTTTAGACTTGAGATGTACTCGCACTTTTATAAATGTAATTTATGCACGAAACAAAATCACATTTTGATGCAAGAACCATTTTAACTGAGATGTAACAAATTTTTAACGATAAAGCACTGAACAAAATATATTGTATGCAGTAACTTTTTTAACTCAGATTACTTACTTTTTTAACTAGAAATTGCACTAAATAAACAAAATACATCGTGAAGCCGTAACTTTCTTTAACTGAGATTACTAAACTTTTTTTACTGTAGATGCACTAGACAAAATACAATTTGATCAATAACATTTTTAACTGAGATGTACTCACATGTTTAAATGTAAGTGCACTATCAAAATAACATTTGGATGAAAGTAACATTTTTTTTATCTGAAGATGTACTCTAACTTTTTTTAGCTGTAATGCACTACAAAATATATTATGATAGCAGTAATATTTTTAACAGAGATGCACTCACCACTTTTAAATGTTAGCAACTAACAAAACATTTAGATGCAGAAACAATTTTGAACTAGAGATGTATTAATTTTTAAACATTTGGAATTTTCTTATTTCAAATTTTTCGATTTGAAAAATACGATTTTTTCCAAATTTTTCAAATTTTCAAAAGGTTTTCCAAATTTTTCGATATTTGTTTATCTAATTTTTTAACTTTTTTTTTCAAATTTCAAGAAAAAATATCGATTTGTGTTTCAAATTTCAATTTTTTTATCAAATAAATCAATTTTTTTTTTTTTTTCAACTTTTCAACTTATTTCAATTTTCGAACTTTATCATATTTCGAACATTTATTTTTAACTTTTGAACCTTTTTTCAATCAAAAAAAACATCGATTTCTTTTCAAATATCGTTTCGAATTTTTTTTCAAAATTTCCAACTTTTTTTTTGAATTTTCAAAAAAATATCGATTTTTTCGAAAAAAAATTTCTCAAATTTTCGATTATTTTTTTCTAATTTTCGAATTTTTTTTAATTTTTCGAATTTTTTTTTTCAAATTTGCGAATTTTCGGAATTTTTTTTTTTTGGAATTTTCTTAAAATTTTTTGATTTTTTTTAAACTTTCCGTTTTTTTTAAATTTTAATATGTGTGTGAAACGGTTATAGATTATGTGTGAGAGGCGATATAAAAAATATATATATTAACTAAATGAGATAAAATGACAAAAAAACCCTTGCAGTTATGAAACAAAGAGAAGGATCGATGGAGCACCATGACGCGATCTCATTACTTCCTAGCCTTTTTTATTTTAAGGGCTATTTTTCATGTATCCCCCCACCATATATGATATATATATATATATATATATATATATATATATATATATATATATATATATATATATAGAGAAGATTAAAATAAAAGACAAATATTCGTGAGAAAGGATAAAAAGAAAAACTTTTTTTAAAAAGTTCCTCGTAAAATTCTAAAAAAATTTCCAAATAAATCAGTATGTTGGTGCATTAAACTTTTTTGTAAAAGGAAGTTTATCTAATTTTGAGTTTATACGTTTTTTTATATGCGCAAAACAAGAAATTTAGATGCACAAAAACTGCAGGTAAAATTTTTTGACATTGTTATAGTTTGATGCGCAAGTTAAAATTTGAGTGTCAAAAGTCAAAAGAAAGTTGGTGTACAAAAACGATATATGATTCACAAAAAACCGATTTAAATGCACAAAACGCTTTTGTTTAATAAAAACTATTTCGGCAAAACTACTCAACTTTTATAAAAACTTCTTTACAACTTTTTCATGCACCAACTTACACGATCTTTGGAATTTATTACATAATTTTTTGAAACTTTTTAAAAAAATAAATCTTTTTAATCCTTCCTCACGAATATTTGTCTTTTTATTGATCCTTTATCATATATATATATAAAATATATATTATATATCTATATATATATATATAAATAATATATAGTAGATATATCTATATATATATATCTCTAACCCACGCCAACGGGCGGGCTACTTTCGTAATATTTTGTACGTAATTTATTTTACGTAATACGTTATCTCTATTAGTCTTTTAAACTTTCCACGGATATATTTTAAGCTTAACTTGGATATCTTCTTCTTATTGATATCTTTTAATACTTTAAAAAAAGTCAGAGATTTCTATTGAATATGTTTTAAAAGTTTGAAATTTTTGAAAAAAATACAGAAATTAATGCATATCTACCCTTGCCATGTTTCAATAGTTTGAAAAAAGTCAGAGATTTTCATTGGATAAATTTGGCCATAATGTTTAAATTTATTTTTGAAAATGATATCTTGTAAAATTTCATTGGATATGTTTTAAATTTTTAATGTTTAAATTTAGGATATGTTTGAAAAATTGCCATGGGATATCTTGTAAAATTTCGTTGGATAAGTTTGCTTGTAAAATTTCGTTGGATATATTTTAATGTTTAAATTTATGTTTGAAAAATTGCCATTTGATATTCTGTAAAAATTTTGTTGGATAAGTTTGCAAAGTTTGTTTTTAAAATTTGCATGTCATGTCATCATTGACCGGACGATGAGGTGGGGATGATGTGTCATGGTCTCCTCATGTGTAGCAACTCGAACCAAAAACCAAAAACCAAATTCAAAATGGATCATCTCAAACCGGATCTTGTGAGTAATACCCGAATTGTGAACTCGCCAGGAAACACATTTGTTATACCAGAAGTAATACTTGTCGTTGTTAAGTCCATCGACATCCTCCTAAGCCCAACTATTCAAGTTTGAAACTGACTTTCCGAATGAACACTGCTTTATTATTACTGTAGCACGTTAAATATAAACACATGATTATATGTATTCGAAAGTACAAAGTTCATACGAATGAAACATATGTAAATCAAACCAACATATAATCTAGTTTATTTATGAATATTATTCAACCTAATATTCGTAATCCTTATTAAAAGAGGCGTTATCCAATTAACTCTTTTTGCACATGCTAACAAATTGATATGTTTAAAGAGGAATGCTACACTCACACATTTTTTACATAAAAAAATCCACACCCACATGTGTAAGTTAATTATTGGGAGTGAAAGTAAGAAATAAAAAATTTAATACAATTTTATTGGTTCACGTCACTTGCCACATGTGGGTGTGAGTTTTTTTATGTAAAAAAAGTGTGGGTGTAGCATTCCTCATGTTTAAAAGGTAATACATCCATAATCTGTTTACAATATATATATTAAACTGGATATCTATTAAACTGGATATGTTTTAATGTTTAAATTTATGTTTGAAATATTGCTATTGGACATCTTGTAAAATTTCCTTGGATAAGTTTGCAAAGTTTGTTTTTAACATTTGCATGTGATGTCATCGATGAGTCATCATTGACTTGGCGATGAGGTGGTGATGATGTGTCGTGGTCTCCTCTATTATATAGTGTGTGTATGTGTATATATATATATATATATATATATATATATATATATATATAGGAGCCGTTATTGTAGTATACATCTTAAAGTAGAAAATAATAAACATACTTATGGGCCATTAGATCTATCATTCTTGATGAGATTCAAACTTTCATTAAATATGTGGCACAATTGTAAAAAAAAATCAATGGCATTTGTATATAGCAAAAATAGTCAACATAATTAATGATTAGTTTAATAATGACATATAAGCATGTGCATTTTCTATTCTACCACTGTGCTATAAATATTGACGGATTTTGTTTTTCTTTTCATTTTACCTTTTACATTTTCTTTGTTAAATTATGTGTAATACATTTTTTTAACCGAATAATATTTTTCTCATATTAACCATGTATATTAAAAAATATCATTTATGTTAATGGTACAAATTTTTTTTAAATAGATATATAGTGACATATTTAGATTGTAATATATTTATAATGACACACTACAAAATTTTAGTATATTTATAGTGACACATTATGTTTATTACACTAATTTTTTTATAGATAGGTAGTGACACACTAAATTTTTTGATACATTTTTGTGACACGTCCTAATTTTGGTGACACATTTTTGATACATTTATAAAAACACACTAATTTTTGTAACACATTTTTGTGACACGTTTTAATTGTAGAAGACTCGCGACTGATACATATTTGAATGTTGTATCTTATACATAAACAGATCTGACTAAAAGAGTCAAACCATAAAATAAACTGATATACGAGTGTTTAGTATCTAAGAACTCACAAAGCAAAGGATTTTTTTTTGATGTGCCAATCAATTTTTAAAATATTTTCAATGACCTTCTTAATTTAAGCATACATATTGTTTCAAACGTATGCACAAACCTAAAGCTTCTTTATCGAAAACTATGTATTGATAAATACTCGGTTATCCATTTCCATGCAAAAGTTTAAAAGAAAATATACTATATGCAATTGACTTTAGGAGCTAGAAAGTGATAGACCTTAAAAAAAACCAAGTTTTACTCTTTTATACATTTACTTTACATGATACCTCACAACATCTTACGATCCTTCTATGTAATCAGAGAGCTGCAAAACCCGATCGTTATTACAAATACCACTACGGACTAAAATCACTAAACCATAACATCTTGACTTTCCTAAAAGCCAAATTGACAAAAAAGAAAATAACTCATCAAAGTATCAAATACTAGACATCAAAAACTAGAAAATCTTGCACATTTACCATTAGATCAGTTGACTGTTTAAAAGTCAACCTTGAATAAAAAACAAGAAATCATCTAAATCCGGAAGGATAACTATAGCTTGGTCTCGTCAAATGATACACAAACGCGTAGCTTTCGAACGCAGAAAAACAAAACCAAACCGCGATGGGACATGTTGCTTTCGGCGGTTAAAGAAGGACCATGTCAAATCATCGTAAATTTGCAGGCGGGATGTTGATAATGGTAGGGTCATTTTGTAGGAAGTAAGGAAAGGTGGTGTCTGGCGCCGACTGAAAATTTCTATTTTATGAATGAATATTTGGTGAGTTTTGTTTCTGGGTTTAGGTATGAAGCGACACAACCCTTTTTTATTTAATTATTCAAGATTCATAGCGGCTGAGAAGTAGAGGTTGAGAGTGAGATTTGGATTTGTTTAGGAGATTATGTTGTTGATTGTGGGAGAGAAGATGAGGGCCGAATATGTTTTGAAAAAAGAATAAATTTTGTGGATTTGTTATAATGTGACGACAATTGTGTTGTTATGATTAGGGGTGAGCAACGGTCCAAAAACGACCTGACCGGCTAGGACCGGACCCGACCGAGACCGAAACCCACTAAAAAGCACGACCGTAGACCGGGACGCGAAATGGTACGGTCCGTTCCGGGTCGGTCCGATCCGGTCCTATAGTAAGGCTTAATCTCGGGTTTATTGGTCATTACCGGACAGGACCGAACCGAAACCGAAGAACCGAATTGGTCCAAAACCCCGGACCGTGGACCGGACCGCGGTCCGGTCGGTCCGGTTCGGTCCGGTTTTCCGGTCCGGTCCGGTCCACCGGTCTATTTGCTCAGCCCTAGTTATGATAGGTTTTATGAAGTATAAATGTCGTGGAAAATTCCTAAAATGCCCTTTTAACGTGTTTAATTTTTTCTTTAAAGATATCTCAAAAAATACACAAGTCAAGTATCTACTGTGCCACAACTCTAAAGTGTATACTCCACATGAACGGCAAAACATATATATATATATATAATATATATATAAATATAATTATCTATATATAATAAATATATATAATATATATAAAAAAACAAAATCTTTTTTGAATCTCCTCACCATCCATTTAAATGACATCACTAATTATGTCCATCAAAATATGGTTCATGAATAACATCATTAATTCTTAATAAGTAACGTTCACTTTCTATTTTCAAATTTACAGTTATAATCCGTTTCATTTTATTATTTCTATCACAAAATTTAATTTCAATATGCATTGAGCATATTGGTGGTTGGCTGTGTGATAATCCAAATGCGTAATCATCAATCAAAGATTATCGACACATTACTCACAACAACTTTAAACAATGTAATTCACATTGTTTGTTTTTTTTTTTTTCCTTTATATTCCAACTTATATAAAAAATTATAATTGTGACAATTAATTTGTACCATCATAAGGTGCTTCAAACAACTAAAAGTACATCCATCAATCCTATACAACTCTTTGTTTTAAATTTAAAATACCTTATTTTTTGTTTCGCTTTCATATGTGACTTACTTTTTTAAAATCATTATTGTATAATTTATGGCTGTACAACATATCTGATCATGTTTTGTTTGGCTAAACCTTTAACAGGGGTTCAGATATATTATGTTCCTTTAGTTTCATTTAATATCATAATAGTGTTTGTTTTGACTTTTAAGTTAAAGAAAAATAACAAAATTATATTTATACTAGCTTAAAAAAAGATGTTTACTTGCCCTAACAACAAGAATATGTTACATAAAAGGTGCTCCTTCGTCAATGGTCCTTAGACCGCTTTATGGACCCTTTTTTAATTTTTTGTAATCTTGTCTCAAAGTAGTTTAGGGGTTTTAATTTGAGAAAATATTCTAATTAATCGGTCGATATAAATTTATTATATGTTTACACAGTTGATGTATCTAAGTATTAATTTGATTACATGAATACGTGAATCATTTATATAGATATTTGAATGGAAGGAACGGGGTCATTTACTAATTTGTTTACTATTGTGCTCTTTGACGGGTATCCTACTTGATATTTCTCACATGTTTGTAGAAGCTAATGATTATATGTTCAGTTTATGAGAAGTTGTTATAAAATACGACTAGTTTACTGACTACAAATTCATGCTTTCGAAACTTGATTTGTATGTGAAATACATCTATTTGGATATAATTTTATTCGTAAAGTCCTACAAAAGATCACAAATGAATATCTATTTTCTATTAATATAAAACTTTTATTAGCAACCCCTGAAATTCGCAGGTTTATAAGCTAGTAAAATAGTATAAAATATATATATATATATAAATATATATAGATATGATATATAGTATATAAATATATATATATATACTATATAAATATATATATATATAAAATATATATAATTGTCCCGGCCTAAAAGTGTTAAAAAATAATGACAAAAATGCAAAAAACCCTCAAAAAATACTCGCGGAAAGATATTCGACATGCGAACAAAACGCAATCTAAGCCCACTCAATACCCAGTCACACATTTTGTACTAAGGCGCCATCCGTGGGACTCAAACCCACGACCACGTAATTTACAAAACGTACCATCAACTTTTAACTATTTACGACTTCATTCAGATAATAAAATACCCATGCAAAGATCTTGGAATTGCGAACAAAACGAGCCCAATAACGCGTGGACACATTTCCACTCAACATTCATTCGAAACATATTCGCGAAAAATTATATCCAGCGGCAATGCGCGGGCTATGTAATTAAATCGAACAAAAACAAGCCCAGCCGCAACACGCGAAAATTCCAGCTCTTATGGAGTCCAAAACCGCCCTACAATAAGCAAAAAAAAATTAATAAAAAAACAAAAAATTTAACGCTCCGCAGCAACGCACGAGCAATAATGCTTGTTTAATTCTATATCTACCGCATCAACTCTCCTAGCTAGCTAGTTAACCCAAAACGTCCTCAATAATTGACCTTAGGGTGGAAGCTTACAAACACTTTCAATTTTAAGTTATTAATACCCCTAAAACACCGTTCGTACCCTCTTGTTTTTTTTTGAGTTTTTTTTATTTTTATAATTTTTTTATGTTATAAAACTGTGAAACGGAAAGTGTGGAATGAAAAATATAAAGTTTGACTAGTCAAAAGTATTAAACAGTCAAAAATACGGAATATGTGCTAATAAAAAACTGCGTTGTACTATAAACAAGGGGTACAAAAAGAATATTTTGTACCTTTTTGATACTTTTCAGTGGGCCAGAGGGTACCAATAGTAGCACGCTAGATCAAAAAAAAAAAAAAAAATGCTAGAAGTTGTGGTCCTTGATATGTGGTTCCTTAATATTCAAAATGGCTTATGTTATATATACCCCCTAAAACACCATTTGTACCCCCGTGATTTCTTGGCTTTTTTTATATAATTTTGTATATGTTATAAAACTGACACGGAAAATACATAACGAAAAATATAAAGTTTAAAAGATCAAAAGTATGAAACTGTCAAAAATTACGAAACAGAAACTGATAAAAAAAACTACGTTGCACTATAAAAATGAGGTACAAAAAGAATCTTTGTACCTTTTTAATACTTGTTGGCGGGCCAGAGAGATACCAATAGTAGCACCCATTCAAAATTATATTCCTGTATAAACCGTACCGTCCTGGTATGAGGTACAAAAAGTCACAATTATAGATGCAACACGTACATGCATGTATATGGTATATCTCATTATCAAAAGAAAATTCAGGCACCAAACATAGACCGATATAATTTTTGTCGTCGTCTTGTCAATAAAGTGGTTGAGCTGCATAAAAAAATTATTGATTTAGCTATGCGCATCAAAAATATCTAGAGATAAGTTGTTAAAAACCGCAAAGACGGAAAAATGAAGCGGTCAATCATCAATAAGATATGCAAGAAAGAACTTCGAGATAAAGCGTGCAAAGAGTTAGCTAATTGGTTCTATGATGCTAGATTGCCGTTTAATGCCGTTAATCATGATAGCTTTCGTATAGCAATGGAACGGGTTTTAAACTAAAACCTCCTAGTTACCATGAGGTTCGAGTCCCATATTTGGCTAAAGCTGTCAAGTCAGCTGAAGAAATGGTAAAGCAAGTGCATCATGATCAATGGGCTAAGTATGGTTGTTCTTTAATGTTTGATGGATGGCGAGATTCGATAGCTCATAAAAACATAATCAATTTTTTGTCAACTCTCCTAGAGGTTTTGTTTTTGTTAGGTCAATTGATAATTCAAATATTGTTAAGAAATCCGACAATCTCTCTCTCTCTCTGTATATATATATATATATGATGCTTGATCAGATTTGGAGGAAATTTGAGAGCAAAATGTTGTTCAGGTAGTGACGGACAATGCATCAAGTTATAAAGCACAAGGTAAACTATTAATGGAAAAACGTAAACACTTATATTGGACTCCACGTGCTGCACATTGTATTGACTTGATGCTTGAAGATATTGAAAAGATTCAAAGAGTAAGACAAACGCTAAAGAGGGCAATGACGTTAAACGGTTATATATATATAACAGCACTGGTGTTGCGAACATGATGAGAAAGTTCACTGGGAAAAGTGTTGTATAATTACGATAACAAACCCGAAGTTTGATCGCGGAACGCTAGATCGCAAGTTGTAGAGCACAAGTAGAAAACACGAGAGATTACAAAGAACCGACAAGAATATGCACACGATATACCCTCGTACCAAACCTTTATTAAAAACCTAATAAAGCTATTACAACGAGGAAAAAGAATGAATAACTAGCATCCCCCCTCATCTCTATTTATAGGGATGAGGGGGTAGAAACCTTTCCTAAATCGAATAGGAATTTCCTTGCCTTGCAAGGCAAGCTAAATAATTCCTAGTTTTATGTCTAATCCTAATCTAATTACATTGTACACTTAAACCCTTAACCTTTGTTTAAATTTACTCCTAATATATAACAAAAAGGGATTTGCTTTGGCCAACAACAACAAGATTTGCTACTGCTTACATTACTCTTCGTTCATGTTAGCCTCAAAATATTGAGTCGAACAAGGAAGTCTCGGTCATTCAACTAGGAAGTCTCGGTCATTATATTATGTACGTGGTAATAATATATAAACTTATTTTTGTTTATAATTTGATTATAAACAATAATAAGTGTTTCAATATAGTACGAAAGCTATAAACTTATTTCTATTGAGAGCCATAAACTTTTCTTATAATTTGGATATATAAAGTCTGTTAATATATAAAATATAAACTTATTTTTGTTCTTCTTGTCAAACATACTATAAAAATCAATAATTAATCTTTTTGTTAAAATCCCGTGCGTGCACAAATATTATAACTAATAACTTGTATTATACTTGTAATAAGTTCCTTATAGTTATTAAATTCAAAGTTTAGTAATATCTTGTAACGAGCCAAAAAGCATATTCTATAGTATAACGGATAGTTGACTTTTATTGTCAAAGGGATACTCACACGTAGTATAAAATTACTAGCTTCAAGGTCCGCCCGATGAGCGGCTAGCTTCAAGATTATTTTTGAAGATATAAAATTTAATAGTAAAATGGAAGATATAAATAACATTAAATGATTTAATATTAAAAAAGTAAAGATACAAATGTCAATATACGAAAAGAAAAGTAAATTACATTGATTGTTTCAAAATAAAGAACGCAAGAAAATAAAGGCAAACATATAGTTGATGAAGGACTTCTTGTAAATCTAAAAGTATAAAATGGTTGATAAAATCACATTAAAAATATAATATTCAAAACTGAGACCAAGTTATACACGGTTAATTTGCTACATCCACATAAGATTTACAAAGACAAATCCACACAATGATGTGTCATGAAAACTATTGGTAGTATCTCTCATCCTTTTTGTTATTTTCATATATATACATCCACAAATCAATTTACACATCATTTTGTGGATTTTCTTTTGTAAAAATTATGTGGATGTAGCATTCCTCATTAAATGGTTGATAAACTAAACTCATGTACGAAATGTATATAATCATGATATACACGATTAATTAAAAGAAAATGATAAAAGAGAGACCCAAGTTAATAACAATCTAATTATTAAAGTGCATAGAATAAACTTAATATATATATATATATATATATATATATATATGTATATGTATATATGTATATATATATATATATATGAGGCATTTGACTATTTTAATCCACGTCATAATGCCATGTCATCTTGGTTGCCATGTCATTAACTTTTTTACTTAGAAGATAATTTAAACTTACATTCGGTATAGTAAGTCAAAATTTTGTTAAGATAATTTAGGAATTTATTTACAAAAGATATCTATCACCAAAAAACCGCATCACTGTTTCTTAGAAGATAATTTGTACGTTAGTCATCTTCAATTATTTTTTGTGCTCTGTTATCATATAGAAATCTTGGGGATAAACGTCTTTTTGATATTTAAGATCAAGATATACCCCCAAGTATAATTACTTCATCTAATCTTGATTCTTTGGTGTTTACTTTCACAAATTCTACAATACGCATAGCTCACAGGTAAAGCTTAACTGTTCTCAAACGTCTGTGATTTTGTTACAGGCGTGGACTTGTTGTTGCGCCACAGGGAGGTGCATTGGGCAGTAGCGCTACAATGATGAACAAAGTAGGTGAAGAATCATTGAAACCAACTTGAACAGTTCTAGAATTTCGATCAAACCAGGTTGTGGCCATACTGTTTTCCATTAAAAACTGATATGGATTAATAGTCCTAATGCGTTGCTCTTATTTGGAGAGTTAAAGTATATTAAATTTCAATATATTATTTACAAATCTTATATATCGGAATGTCCTATGAGGATTTGCATGATTACATTGTATAAATACAATCAGGCTTATTTTTGTGTGTGTGACTAGCTTACTAATTTGCATATAACTTTATCGGTTTTTATATGACCTGGTCGGTTTAACAAGGCCAATCTTTTATATGACGACGTTCAAACAAATATATACTTGGACGACTTTCAAACCATTTGACTATTAGGGATAAACTGTGACTCATTTTACCTGTCTAATGTTAGCTTAAAAAATATTATTGTGACCCATTAGTGATAGATTATGATCCAAATCAAGAGATTAAATAAGTAAATTATCACCTGTGTTGAGTCAAATGGGGGCCTGCAACATATGCTATCGTCGTTCAAGTTATTCTTGCTACTGACACATTAAGCTTAGAATATTAGTTCAAGTTTCAGCATTTACTAAATCAAGTCAAATATTCTTTGCTACATGGTATAGGTTCCAGAAGCTATCTGATAGAATTACAACCCTCCAGAATGTGTGCCAATGTGCTGGACATGTCATCTGATGTTAGGGATGGTGTGCCACCGAGTGTAGTAACATACGCTTCATTGCACAGGGATCAGTTACATAGTGCGTGTGTATGTAACTCGGTTATCTATTCTTCCTAAGATATATACGGAACATGTACGCAATGACTTTGATTAGCTAATTTTTTAAAACTATTATTACTACAGCTACAAACGAAAGAAGGCGATCGCAGTTAGGTGGAACACATAGAAATACCAGGAACCCACATTATATGAGCCAAGGTGACTAAATGAAATGCTTTTTATGGACTACACAGTCGACATATTATTTAATTTATGATATAATTTCATTTTTCGGTAAAGGTATTAGGCTAAGGGTTTTCTACCTATACATAATTATTCCAACAAATTATATGGTAGTTTGTATAATTTTAAAGTTAATACTTGTATTAGGGAATCTGCAACCTTCGTTAGCAGATTAATTTTGATGATTGTGAATTCCACTTTGATGAAATTTTACACTCATTTCACAAATTTCCATCTTTTTTTTATCACAAAAATGTGTTCTGGAGTAATCATAATTTTTCCATATATGTATGCATCTGGTCATTACAGGTTGTTTATCTAATTTATATCACATAACCACTTTCAAAGTACACAGCTAAATACCCCCTAAGTTTATATATTATGCGCATTCATATACACTTACTGGTACTTTTTATTTGCAGGATCACAAATGGCCCTGTAGCAGGACTTATTGCAGGGTAATGTGTTACTTTGTATTTGATATTTGTATCAGCTAAGGTTACGACAAGTTCTTTTAACCTTACTAGCCCTGCATCTGGATAAAAGGCTAAAGTGCATATGATAAACAAATGTAGAAGTGCACCAATTTCAGTTTGTGTATGTGTTAGTTCTTCTAACCGTATGGTTTCTAGGTACACTAAAGGCAGAAGTGCTTGCAAAGCCGAGTAATAATATCTTAATCCACTGATGGTGTAGTTCCTCAACCTTTCTGTACGCAAAATCTCTATCCACGCAGTCAACATTAATCTACAGATCATATAGGGAGCAATTTCAATTGATACCTTAAAGGGCCTATAAACCAGGATAACAGATTTGCCATAAGTACATCATCTTTATTCTATATACGGACATAGTACACCATGACATCTTTTGCAAAAGCATGCTTATTGGCTTCCTAGTTTGAAATTCAGCAGTTAAATCTCTCGGGTGCACGTGCAGTTCTTAGGAATACAATTGGATTTGTCCCTAAAGATAAGGTATAGACTGAAACTTCAAGCTATTAAGCATTTTGCTGACTTTTTCAGTATGCTCTTGGTCTGACATCTTTTTAAAATACTTAAAATTATAGATTTTCAAAAAGTATATTGAGATCGAGCAGCAGCTTGGTAACATGGACCGTTGTAGGAAGCTATATGAAAAGTATTTGGAGTGGTCACCTGAGAATTGCTACGCATGAAGCAAGTATGTAACACCCCCAAATCTGGGTAGCAGCGGAATATAATGTATATCCGAGGGCGTTACTTCATAGATCAATAGCACAAGATATGAGAACGACCACTAAATGTGTCGTTTGAAAAAGATACATTGGATTAACAAAATACTTGTTTGTTACATAAGCCCATGGCTTCAAATTGTTTAACAATATAAATAAAGATTCCGGTTTATAACAATTGTCCCCAAAATGTAATAAGACCCCAAATCTTAAGTGTTGATTCTTCAATTATTGACTTCCAATGTATCATCGCACCTCGTGCCTTATTGACCTGAAAAACATGCTTAAAACGTCAACATAAAGTTGGTGAATTCATAGGTTTATGTAAATCAATAGTAGGACCGCAAGATTTCCAAGTGTATGATTAAGCAACAAATGCAAACATCATAAAAAGTAATTACGTTTTCCTAAGCTCATGACACTGAAGCTCGACATGTATGAATGCAATATATTGCCAATGAATGCCCGTGAATGATGTTTTAACCCGCAACATCCCAAATCCGACATGGTATACGTTCGTTCCCGGTGATAGCTAATCACCCGAACGGGGATTGTCAATCCCAAATAGATCTATCTATAACATTCGCGCTCACAATCCAGTAATTGACAGTTCATGATAAAGGGCTCAGTGGGTTATCGCTACTTAGGCAAACACGTAATCATTGTATAAAATGTACACTTGCGTCCAATTTGTAAAACAAAGCATGTTCTCACCCCAAGGATGTAAATCATTTAAATAATTGTAAAACATGGGGCTATGAACTCACCTGAGTGAATAGTCCTCTGAGAATGATAATAGATATCCAAGTAAGCAATGAATCACACCGTCAAATACCTAAGTAAATACGGTCAAGTCTTAGTCTACATATTTAGGCTAATGACTCAGTGTATAAACTAAATTCAATTATAAATTTATATATACTGTTATCACTTGTGTGGTGGTGCACATGATTATTGTATAATTACGATGGCTCTTGGGAAGGTATACTATCCCATACGTTCTTGTCTACGTATAACGGTTATTAATAAATATTCGTATTTATTAAATTGTAGGTTTAACTCGTATATTTCCTGAATACAACTCGTCCGATAAGTTAGATGTTTATGAAATCACTTTCGTTCACAAAATACCCTTAAGTTTCTTATAATTACATAACAGTCCCTAGGTTTATAAAATATATATACTATTTTCATTTCAAACCCTTAAGTTTCCATAACTTCACTTTTAGTCCTTTAACTTTACAAAGTTACACTTTAGGTCCTTGTGGGTTTGAAACAGCCCCCTAGTTTCCAAAATTGATAGAAACAGTCCCTGGACTTGTTAAATTTAGTAAACGACTGTTTTGACCCTTAAGTTTATAAATTGGCACTTTTAGTCCTCTGACTTTGTAAAAATTGCATTTTTACTCTGATTAAATCCCAACAAGTGTCATTATGTTTAATTCAATCCAAATAAGCCATATAATCTGTCCTAGCTTATAAATAAGCTCTAACGAGCTTAGTTTAGCTTAATGGGCCTTATTGGGCCCATTAAAGTCCATTAAGTGTTCTAAGGGTCCATTTAAGTTTTAACTAGCACAAATGCATTCGTTAAGCTTATTTAAGTTTGTTTAAGCTGAAAATAAGCTCAAGAGAGCTTATTGGAGCTAATTCGAGCTTATTGGGCTAGCGCGCCCAATAACTCAAACCCAAAACACATTAAAAGGTTTTTCTTAGCATTTTACCTTATTTTCTAAACTTGTTAAGCTTTCTAAGGTATGTTTACTGTTCAGCTTATCAAATAAGCAAATAAGCCTCGTTATTGGGCTTGTTGGGCTTGATACGAGCCCGATAAGGGTTTTAGAGGTTTGGGCTTAATTCTTTTGGGTCCAATAACCTTTCTAGGATTATTAGAAGACTTATAGGCTGTTTAAGCTCACGAATAAGCTATGGAAGCTTATTCATGGCTTATGGCTTTTTGTGGACTCGGTAATGGGCTAATCGGCCCACTTAGGTTCGTTTGGCTTAAAGAAGCATGCCAAAGGGTCCATTAATGTTCTTAAGTTCATAATAAGCTTATTAAGCCGTGTAAGCTCACGAATAAGCTGTTTAAGCTTATTGTGGCTTATGGCTTCGCGTTTCGGACATGGCAATGGGCCGTCAAGCCCATTTAAGGTTTCGATTATGTTTACATTTCATGTTAGGGTCCATGCAAGTCAATAAGCATGTAGGTCTCTTAATAAGCTCGAGTGAGCTTATTAATAAGCTGTGGGCCCGCCTAGTTGGCTTATTGGGCCTGTTTGGATTTAATGGCTCGTTCACGGCCCGCTAAGGTTTTCTTTTCTTGTATGCTTATTACCTACGAGTTAAATAAGTCCCTAAATCCTTAATAAGCTCGAATGAGCTTATTAATAAGCTATGGTCTCCACTGTTGGGCCTGTTGGGCCTAGTTTTGGGTCGTTCGTGGCCATTTGGACTGATTAGGCCCATTAGGAGTTTTAATCCATGCATTCTTGTTATCCTACGAGTTCAATAAGCCTCCTAATCCAACTAATAAGCTCGGACGAGCTTAAAAATAAGCTACGGTCCACCATTGGGCTGTTGGGCCCAATCCGTGAGCTTGCTTGGATTACGAAAGGCCCATAGTGGCCCGATACTCTTCTAGTAACACGTATGATTCGAAATCGTTTGCCCTAGCTATATGTCGTGTGTCTAACACATTCATACGTTGCGTTTTTACATGCAAGTGTTCGTTATCCTTGCATACACATTCCCAAGCAAGTTTGTCACGTTTACAACTAAAGTTTACGTGTGGTTTCTCTAAAAACGAACGGTTTTCAAAACCTTATTTGCTACTAAATACGTTACACGTTTTCTTTATATTTTTAATCACCACACAAGTCATTAAACGAATTCATAATGCGCATAACACATCCATTTTGCATTTATCATGCGTGTTCTCAAACTAGTACACTATATATACATATACTTGACCCATAAGCTAGTTAACAAGAAAAGAATACGCATAATACAATTGTTATGGGTTTGTATATGACTTACAAAGGTCCTAGCGTCTTGGTTATGAATTGTGGACGTGTGGTGAGCTAACCCTTAGCTCGTATCTCCCTTGTACACTCTTGTATAAACCCTTAGCTTGTGTCGTGTTCTCAAACGTGACAAATGGGAGTGTATGGTTGCGGTTTAAGGTTCGAAGCAAGAAGGGAGTAAATGTTTGAGTGTTTGCGTTTTGTAAGGGTGTAAATGGTGAGACTAAGTGAGTATTTATAGACAAAATGTCTAGTTAACTCTCCTAGTTACACAAACAAACCAAACCGTGCCCTAATCCAAGTGGTTTTGGTGATTTCTAGTTAAGCACACATGGTTTTGGCAAAACTACTCAAGTACCACTCTTAATTACACAACATTTGTACAAGGTTACCTAAGATTTGGAAAATCTTAAAGATTTATGTATATACATGCATGTAGCCACGGTTAACAAGGAAAAAGAGGCTCAAATGGTTATTAACCATTGTGTATTTGCTAGTTAGAGACCAAAAGTACATATCTTAATTAATCTTAGGATGTACAAGTACTTGAAGAGATATTGGTAGGATTTTTAAGGATTTGTGTGTGGTTTTGATGGTTAGCCGTGGGTAGCCAAGAGAAAAGAGCAAGAAAAGTTGTCATCCAATGTGTATTAGGCTAACTAGGAACATTTAAGTACAAGTCTTAATTAATCCTAGGTTGTACATGTACTTAGGAGATATTAGGAGATTTTCTAGTTGTTTTGGTCCCATAATTCGGCCCTAGTGAGTATTAACACAAGGTTTGATTTAATTTTTGTATTTAAGGTTTCAAAGTGGGTATTGGTTTGAGTCTAGGTAAATCTAGGTATTTCCGGGGTGTGTCCAAATGTATTTTATTGCGAAACGTAACCCTTTTACGTGACCAATAAAAATAAAATACGCAAAGTACATAATTATCTTCTTAATAATTATTTCTTACTTGGTTGATGTAAACCTTAATTTATTTGATGACCGTTTACATTAAATGGTTATTTCTAGTCTACGCGATTTAGCTCAAAAGTAAAATTAAAAGTAAACGCGTATCGGACCAAAATAAATAGTGACAAATAATAGGAGTCGTAAAATGACCTGAAATTGAGAAATGTTACAGTCTCCACCCGTTAAAAGAGCTTTGTCCTCAAAGCTTAAGACCTTGTAGTGGATGACGAAGCCCGGTTTGTGAAGAGTTGTGGGTATTTTTGTTTGAACGAATCTTCACGTTCCCAGGTGAACTCAGGGCCCCGCCTAGAGTTCCAGCGAACCTTAACCAATGGTATCCGGCTTCGCTTCAATCGTTTGATCTCCCGTTCCATGATTTCAATGGGCTCTTCCACAAACTGGAGCTTATCGTCAACATGAATTCCTTCTAACGGCATGACTAACCCCCTCATCAAGACCCTTTTCCATTAAACAACGTCTTAAAAATTGTTTTTGAGCTGCACACAAAAATATCAAGACCTGTTTTCATGAAAAACCCGACTTCCATGTAATAAGTTACTACTCGAGACCGGGTTTAGAATATTCAACAAGGGGGGGGTGGTCTCTTTTAGGTCAATTAGAGACCAGGTTTTAAGATTATAGCAGGTCTGGATTTTTTAGTTAAATGCCGGTTTAAATTAAGACCCGCTTGTATTCTTAGAAATATTGAAGCGGGACTAATTGGCCCTCTTTTAAAATTTTCAAAGAATGAACAGTGAAAAACCCTAGCCACACATCCTCTTCTTCACCAAACATTCACCCCTATGCAGATTGCTGCTTCCACTTACGCTTCTGCCATACCACCGTCAACAACACCAACCAAAATACCTCCACCATCATCGCCTCTCATGTACCGACAACATCAAACAGTTGAACTACTGCCCTACTCCCTTTTATTTACGTCTTTGACAAATAACACATGTGTGTATAAACAATTAATATTGGATTTGTATTTATGCTTAACTATTTCATGTTTATAAATGAAAATTGATATGTTTGTATCTACAATGTGCTTAAGGTTTAGTTTGATTGGTTGTATTTAGAGCTTTTCTTTGCGAAACATAATAAACATGTTAAGATCGATTTATTTTGTTTGAATTGGGTTTTGTAGATTAAAGTTAGCATACTTTAAGCATTAGTATACTGAATTTATTTAGTAAGCGATTCATGTGGTTAAAGATAGACCGGTTTACAAACCGATCTTTGTTTGTTTTCACATAGAGAGCCCCCCTCATATAAACCGGACGATAAACCGGTCTCGATTTGCTTATGAATAGGTCTCTAAAGTACTTTTGTAGTAGTGTAGGTAAATTAAGTTTCTAAAACGGAATCTGTCATCACCATACTCATTCATTATGCATATATAAGACATGCTTAGTAATTTACATCTATTCATCTGCTTATGCATAAATTAGGTTTTAATATCTATACCATCCGTAGGACAAACTAGATATCTGCATCACCACATTTAGGTCATGACTCTTAGTTCAGAAAACTAAAACTATGGAAATTAGTTAATGGCATAATGCGCAACTCAGTTGGCCTGTATGAGTGGACCCCTTTTGTGTCACCCTAACTAGAAATTCTGCATAAAGAGAGGGCTCGAGTCAAGTAATGCACTTACATATATATAACACATATATCAGTCAAAAATGGTCTAAGAATTAAAATTTTACCTTATTTTCTTTCATTTCCATCTAAATTGATGGTGATGTGGTAGGAAGCAAATAAAGGCTTGGTAGGTGTTAACACAAAACCATTAGAAGAGAAAGCTACAAATGGTGAAACGTTTATATATGCGGACTAAGAAGGTAAAATGGTATTATATCTGTAAGCATGATCGTTGGACGGTTATATGCGGACTAAGCAAGTAAATTTCTTTTAATTGATGTATTTTTTTGATGGTACAGGTTTGTTGTGGGACAGTTAGTGAGAATGCATAACCTTATGATGGATTACCTGTAAGAATATACTGTCTCATATTAATTTATAAGCAGTACGCTGGACAACCTTAAACGTTTACACTTTAACCCTATTTTTGCCTCTATAAAGACATCATTCTTTAAGATTAAGAAGACAATGGATCTGTTTCTTACGTTTTTTTACAAAGGGAGATTTGATAATTACGACAAGGTAACAAGTCCGTTACACTATGAACTTTAGTTTTCACTGTATGGTTTTAGCTATTTTCAAATATATTATCTTTGTTTGTATCATGACGAGGGGCCTGATATATAATTGATTTATCTTTACTTAAATTTTAGTCAACGACATTCATAAAACAAGCCCACCCATCATACCCCTATCCTCAGGCGGGTTTTATAACATATAAATAAAATATATTTTATATATATAAATATAGTATATATATATATAATATATTTATATAATAGGTAAATAATAATCTCACGTCATGATAGAAAGGTCCCCTTATCTTTCATCTTTTTACTTCAATTTTTTGTTTATGAAATTTGATATACCATGTAGGGATGAGAAGTATCACCCTTTATCCTTTGTCCAACTTAATTCCTCGTGAATTACTCGTGTTAACACTCTTCGTTGACGCGACCTCTTTTTTACTTTACCAACAAATAGATACCTCTTTTGTACTCTACCAACAAATATATACCGTTTTTTGACTGCTTAGTTGCAAACCTTTTGCAACTTCTTTATATATTTCACCAATTGTGCACAAACTTGTCTTGCAAAACTCATCACTGGAACGTGAATATGATAATTTAATTAAAACATATAATAGGGCCAACGTAATACATATTAAAACTGATGTTTATGCCCCAACATGGTAATGGCCATGTTTGAAGCTTTGATCATTCTTACAAACAGGAATTGCAATATCAGAGATCTAACTGAAACATGTTTCCAGTAAGAAGATTATGTTTTATGTTTATCTATGTAAAGGGAAAAAGATGCAAAAAGATATATACATTATAAAAATTTACATTCTTATTATCAAGATTTTAGCACCACCATTTTGATTTCCAACATTTCCTCGGTTACTAACCTGAGCTAGCATGGCGGGTAAGAGGTTCTGCAATTGTTGGGCAATGATCATTGAGAAGTCAGGTGCTCCCCCATTGGCTCCCTCTACATTCCCATTGACTCCCTCTACACCCCCATTAGCTCCCATACCTTGGTCATTTCCTTGACCATTCAAATCATCAACACGCTCATCATTACCTTCCCTAGGTCTTCTACCCCTTCCACCTCTACCAACCCGTACACCCGTTCCCCCTCCTAATGATTCGGCAGCAGGCCGGCCAGCACTTCGGGTCCTCATCCTTGGCGGCATTATCTATACGAGGGAGAACATGGGCAACGTTAGGTAGGCAGGAAGACTCGCATATATATAGAATATCTTACTATATATACAGATATACACATAACACCACCCTACGGTGTCAACATCGATTTGTGTGAACAACATTACTAAGTATGAGTGAGTTGTGATACGCTTATAACTACGTTGGCCACCGTACTTATATTCGCATCCTTTCCCAGTCATATTCAATATTGAGCTTATTTGGGCTTATTTCATGCTTATTTGGTCCTGATTTGCTGTTGTGCTTATTCTGTCTTTTTCGTGCTTATACTGATTTTTAGCTTATTTTTGTGAGCTTATTTCAAGTCAAATCTGCTTATTTTTGGTCAAACAGTCAAATCAGCTTATTTTGTGCTTATTAAGCTAATTTCAGTTGTGTTTTATGCAACTGAAATTGATTGCTTATGGTTTAATCATAAGAATCGTGGCAGAATTGGTACAAAATTTGCTTATTTTGAGCTTATTTTCAAAATCAGTAATCAAATTCTGTAAAAACAGTTATAATTTTCAAATTCAGTAGTCAACTAATCAAACTCAGTAAGATTCATCTGGTCAAAGTTTGTTATATTTGGTCAAAATCTGTTACATCTGGTCTGCTTGCTTGTTATCTCTTGGTCAAAAGTCAAACTCGGCAGTCAAAGACAAACTCGGAAATCTTTACTCGGTTTCTAATTGATCTCAGATTGTTTTTTGTCTAACCAAAATTTCATTGACCTCAAAAGATCTTTAAACACAAAAAGAAACATCATCACAGATCTTGATCAAAACTCAGTCTCATTCTCAGTAAAACCATTCTCGGTAAATAAAACTCGATCTCAGTTTGGGTTTTTCATTAATATCTCTTTTGAGATTTAAAGATTTACAAGGATCTCAACAGTCAAACCCAAAGCATCATAGATCAATTTTGTGAAGACTAATTTTCTTATTAATTTTCGGAACATAAAAGAGTAAACAAGAACTATTTCATGTTCGAATCTCACTCTTGTTTTAGTGCTTCAACGAAAACAGAAAATTAAATTGAACAAGATCTCAGATTTATATCTTTGTGTTTAACAAAAAGTTAAAAGACCTTTAAGAGATCTCCATCACAAAAGAAATATATCATCACTGATCTTGTTTGAAGAATAACTCTTCATTTCATTTTTCGAAAATCTAAAGAAAGACAAAGAACATGGGTTCATATTTTTTTTTCTGTTTCGAATCATAAAAGAAAAACAAGAAAGAAAAACAATCATTAACAGAAAATCAAAAAGACAACAAGAAAATCAAGAAAAGGTCAAGATCTCAGTTTTGGTTTCTTTTTCGTGATCTTTTAAGACCATTACACTCGAAAATAACCATTCATCATTGATCTTTGAAGCTTTTGCTTCTTGGTAATTTTCGAAAATCAAAAGAAAAGACAAGAACAAGATTGTACATCTCTTTTATTTTGTTTCGGTAATCAAAATAAAATAACAAGATCGAAGAGTATAATCAAACCTACTTGTGTCATGTGGATTAAAGATCTTGATATAGTAACTTGTGTGCTTATGTTCTCTTTTGGACATCAAATTAGAAAAAGAAAAGCAAAGGGACAGTTTTGAATGTGATGGTGTGTTTGTGTTGATATCAAAGAGTGGCTGAGACATAATCACAAAAAGAGGAGGCATGTGTTTGTAGTTTAGGTTATCAAGTGTATGTGTGACTGTGTGAGTTTGAGAGAGTAGTAAAAAAAGGCGTGTGATTGTTTTATGATTTAGGGTTAGGGTTTGTGTGAGTGGTGTGTTTTTTATATAACATCTTTTAGGGTTAATTTTGATTTGGGCTTGTATTCCTTGTATCGAGTTGTTTTGGGCCTGATTGTATGATTTCCGAAAAACATCTTGGGCTTGTCAATCTTTTAGGGTTAATTTTCGGCTTTGTCTTAAATCTTAATTGTGTTGCATATTTTTGGGGTCGTTTTTGAGATATCATTTGTGATTGAGGTTTTGAGTTTACGTTTGTTAGAATTCTGATTGTTTGTGCGTAATTTGATTTGTGTGATAATTTGGATTAAGTTTTTGAGTCCGTGTCAAAAATTTCTTGCGTTCGTTGTGATTATATCAGAAACAAAAATGGGATCACACGAGGAAATAGTTCAATTACTTCAAAAGACACAAACGATTTTCAAACAAACACAACGTGACAAAGAGGAAAAATATCTTAATGATATTAATATTCGATTTACAAGATTAAAATCAAGATCTTGAAAACAATTGTTTGTAAAATAGCAGATCAACTGACACACTATCGTTGCTTACAAATGAACCAAAAGCTATTCGAGATAACTTACATAAGTCGGTTGTGGGATATACGTTCTTTTGATCTTCACAAGCTTATGCTAAAATTCCTAAGTTGTATCGTGCTTCTGAACTTTGTGATAAAAATGAACAACTGCATGTGTTTGATTCTGAGGAAACTCTTGAGGATGCTGAAAAGAGTCAATTAAAAATGAATGAGTTTCAAAAAGATGAAAAAATTCAAGAGCTAAAGATTCAACCAATCGATTACGAAAAGTTGAACAAACTTTATAAAGACTTTGTTCCTCAAAAAGAGCTTTCTGAGATTTCTGTTAAGCAAACATGTTCTTCATCTTCTTATATTCCCTTTGTTAAGATTCTGGAAACAAAAACAATGCCAAGTGAGTTACCTTTGATCAATGAATTATTCAATATAAAAGTTGGATTTGAAAAGTTGTTTCTGTTAATAAAACAGAACAGTAAAAGGGCAAACATTTTTTACACATCACCGACAGAGATTAAACGTATTGAGTTTTGTCAAAAACAAGTTAAACCAATTCTTAATGAATTACAGGTTTACTTTGATGACTTTCAGAATCTATTTCAAAGGGATATAAAAGAAATGAAAGATGCGTTTGAGCAAAATGATGTCTATCTTGATGAAATTGAGAATCAAAATGATTTGTTGAAAGATCAACTTTTGGAAGCATCCTTAACTGAAGATATCAAGAATCTTGTCATAACTTCTTGTGTGGAAATAAGGAATAAGGATTTACATGATGAAATTGAAAGAATTTCAAAAGAGTCAAAAGATGTTTCAAATGAGAGTAAAACAGTTGATACGGCTTGTAATGATGCATTTGAAGTCAAACAGGAATTGTCAAAAAGAATTGTTGAATTGGAAAAAGATTTGTCAAAATCTGAGGCAAAGGGTATTGCTTTTGAAATCGCACTTCAACACAAGTCACGAGAAAATAATTCTTTGAAAACAGTGCAAAAAGAAAATGAGAATTTAATGGCATCATTACAACTCGAAAATGCTCATTTGAAACAGACTTATAAAGATTTGTTTGAGTCGGTTTAAAGGTCAAAAGTTGAGATTAAAAAATGTGATGAAGTCAAAGTTAAGGACGATTTTGATGAGATTGAAACGAGAAACATTGAGTTGGAATATCGTGGGGCGTCATTAATTAAGGAGAATGAACATTTGAAGTTGACTTACAAAAACTTGTGAATTGTCGAACAGAACAGCTAAATTTGAGGCGTATTTTGAAAAACTTAAAAAAACGAAAGTTGTTCTTGAACGACAATTGGCTCGTAAGGTTGATGATTCTAAAGCTGAAAAGGATCAATTTTTGAAAGAAATTAATCATTTGAGAACTCAATTGGAAAATCTAAAAGGAAAGTCTGTGCAAACTAAGTTTGATAAACATTCAATTTTGGGAAAACCACCAGCTGATAAATTGTTGATAAACTCTCAAATTTCAAAATCATGGTTTACTCCCAAAGTTGATGTGCAAAAGAGTTTGTCAAAACCAGTCACTACACAGTCTTTGCCTAAAAATGAAAAAGATCAGCTTTTAAAACGAATTGCATATTTGGAATCAAAATTGGCATCTCAAGATATTCGTTCTTGTCAAAAAGAATATCATGAGTTGAGGACTTCATATAATGCTTTAAAAGTGAAGTTTGATTCTCTTAATCGGCAAAAATGGAACATCAATGTTTCAAAATCTTCAAAACCTAAAGAAAGTGTTTCGGAAAAGGTTCACACGGGTGAATCTTCAAAACCGTTTTCACGAAGGGTTTCTCAGTTTACAACCTATTCTTTACAAAAAGATAGGAAGTTTTCTAAGAAATCTCAAAGTTTTGAAACATTTTCTCCTCATAAGGGTTTTAAGACAAGAGCTTCAAATGAAAATAATCAATCTTTTGAAACATCACACTCGTGTTTTACACCGGTAAAACAAGTGTGGAGCCCAATTAAGGAATCTCAAACTTTTGAAGCATCTTCTTCTCAAAAGAGTTTTAAGACAAGTACTTTCAAAGGAAAGAATCACGTTTTTGTTACTCCACACTCTCGTTTTACACCGGTAAAACAAGTGTGGAGGCCAAAGCAAAGTCATTCGAAATCTTTCAAATATTCCAAATCAGAAATGCTTTCGATGCAAAACAAGAATGACTTTGCTTCAACCATCAACAAGAAAGGAAGAGTTTCAAACGAAACAAATTTTCAGGATGTTTCATCAAATGACATTAACAAATGGAAATCTTCTTCGTCAACAAGATTTAAAACTCCATTTGAAACACCGAGTTTCAAAAATCAATGGAATATCAAGAGGAATTTTAAATCTCCGTTGATTCCACGAGAGCTGTTTTCAAATGAAACACCGGTTTCAAGCCCTCGTTGGAACTCAACATCTTTACATCGACTTGACACAACTTTCAATTGGTTTTCAAAATTTGGTAAACCCGTTAGCACCGTGCTTAAATGGGTTCCAAAAGTTGTTGTCTAAATTCGATGTCAATGGTTTGTAATCATATATCAGATTGCAACCCGTGCTTTAAATAAAAGGAAAATGTACGTTTCAGTGCATTTATCCTTAACAACGAAAAGAGAAATCTTTTCGGTCTTGAGCTATTCAAATAAAACATTCAAAGTTTTGTAGCTCAAGTCAATGGTTTGTAATCAAATGCCAGTTTACAACCCAGTCTTCAAATAAAAGAAAACTGTACGTTTCAGTGCGCTTTATCTTTAAAAGAAGAGAAATCTTCTTTGTACCGAGCAATTTTTTATCAAAATCTTTTCAAAAAAGTGTGCTCGGGACATACGACTTCTAAGTATATGTCAGCTTAGGACTCATTCTTCAAATAAAGGAAAGTGTACATTTTTGTACATTTATCCTCACAACGGGAAGTTTACAACTTCTTGGACTTGAGCTATTTCATTAAAGATATTCCATATCTTGAGCTCAAGTAAAATAAAAGTTTGAACATAAATTTTCAAGAGTTATTCAAAAGGATTTTTCAAAATCTTTCAACTTGTGTTCAACCCTCTCTTCCTCGTTCAATCATTGGATATATTTTTGAGGGGTAGTATAAAGGAAAAAGTTTTGAACAAATGAATAATAATTAATTCAAAAGGAGTTGTTGTCAAGTGTGTTTATATCGATAAGCGTGCAAATGGTGAAGATTGTGTCCGGTTACGACAGTTTCCTGAAATTAACAGGATGAGGAGTGAGCAATCTACTGACCATACGTTTTAGATATTGACATACTTTGATGAAACTAGGTTTAAGAACGTTCAAAAAAGGTTTCAAATCATAATCATGCTATATCCGTTTTCTCCCATGTGTTTTCAAATTTTCATATAGCTATTTTAATCCATTGATATC
>BQNB010053661.1:0-39903 GCA_026074375.1 Tanacetum coccineum
TTTAAAAAGGTCATCCACATGATTACGGCATAACCCAATCCTTGGTTACGCCATAATCCCTTCCTTTAAATCATTAATTCGTTTGAAATTTTACAAAACCGTGTATATTAGTAAATGAACTTTGTGGGTATGTTCTCTGGAAACCCTCACGAGACTTCACTCGTCCACTTGGGCCACCAAGTGGTTTAAAAGGCTTGTTGCATACGCTAAATGCAACCGTGATTCCTACGAAAGTGAGTTAGGTTTATTTTGTAAAGTTTTGTATATTTTGTGCTATTGTGCTTTTATCCAGGTTTATGCTTTTGGTATTATTATTTCTTGTAGTTATTCAGGTAATGCACATGATGAGGTGCTAGGATACTAATTGAGCTGTAAGGAAGCATCCTGAATCGTCCTAGTTGAATATTATACAGGATGGCGATGAAGTTGCATGTGATGATGAATATTGCTTGAAGAAGAAGACTTGGAGCATTGCTTAGAGCATGTTGTCTCTTCATATCACCAAGCAAATCCAGGGGAGTAATCCGTTCTATTTCTAACCCTTCATATTTAAATTTTATATGCTTATGTTTGACTCAAGTGGGGGAAGGGATTAGAAATAAACACTCATTTGATTAAACTTGCCTTTATTTTTCTAGTTTATTTTGAAAAATATTTCATTAATAAAATTTTGACATGTTTTTCATTACTTAACCAGTTAAGACTATACTGAGCACACCTACCTTATAATTCCATTATATGAGGATAAGCCTTTCCGTTTTCCCCTTATATATAAATTCATTAAAAATGAGTGTGCCGGTGGTTGTAGTAGACTTTAGAACTTGGCCTGGTATATCTTTTCGAGACCACAATAATGAGCATAACATCTAGTGTAATTGGTGTAGCTGTGATAAAAGGAAAATTTTAGGATTAACCTCAAATAGCCCATCCATGTTATGTTTGTGTATATTGACTTTTTACATTGATTAGTCAATCCCCCTGTTAAACCCCTTGTTGCGCTCATCTTTAGTGCAAGATACCCTAAGTACAACCTGCTGAGCCTTTCCTTTCATTTTGTAACCTGATATATGTTGTTTCGTTACACCTATCGCCTAGCCTACCCTGTAGTTTCTTAGTCCATGATCGGGGAGTTGCTGGTTAATTTTGGTTTCACTGGTAAAAGTCATGGGTTAGGATAGAGGGTATTTGAAGAAAAGACGGGTTTTGAAGATAGTTAATCTCAAGTGGGAGGATGCTTATGTATATATGTGTCTGTAATATGATTCATTGTATCCTTGTATTGCATAAAAAAAGAATAAAGAGCATGAAAGCAAGTGTTTATTAGTCAGCTTATATGTCGTATAGTGATAGTATTTCCGCCTTGTCCAGCTGGCGATGATTCCGTCTTTCTAAACGGATAGTTCTATCTCTCCTTTCTATTATAAGTCTATTTGTACAATGAGGGCATTGTACAACTCAAGTGGGGAGAAGGGAGATAGAAATGAGGTATTTGGTGAGATTATGTACTAATTTAGCCCGAATTTTCAATTTTTTTTAGCACATAATCATTGATGAGGAAGGCCGAGTTAATGCATTACACTATATTTCATATGCATTAGCTCGTGTATTGTGAAGACCCCTTGACTCTTGGCCCTTGTTTTTACCTTATGGGATTTGAATGCGACCAATGACGGGGAGATTACGGACTTAGGAAACTATTTATTTTGTGTTTTTATTTAACAACAATTAAATGTGCATCTCATGTCTTTATCCTGCCCTATATTATTCTTCGTCCTAACCCGTTGTTAAACACGAATGAGGATGAGATCGACTCACGCATGTCTATTTCGTCGTTACGGCTATGTATGTGTAATTAAGCCACCTTGTTGGTGTGGTACTTTGGGTGAAAGATTGTTGAATGATCAAAACCCTGTAAGCTTTTGTGTTGTGTCAACCCATTCGCCGTTTTGAACAGTTGCATCTAGACTATAGTGGTGAAGCTTAGTATCCTGGCCAAGCTTATGATAGAATACTCGCCATGACTGAGCAGTTGAGTGATCACCAAAAATGAAACGCATAGATTAGTGAGAAAATGAGTGTGATTCGTTTTTCCTTTCGTGAGGTGCTCGGTTTAGAATTTTCTAGAATAAGTGATTTTTAAATTCATATCTTCCTTAAAAAAACTAGGGAGATATCTTTTTGAGAATTATTTAAAAAGTTCTACTTGAGGGCAAGTAGAAGTCAAGTGGGGGGATATTTGATAACATCAAACATTTAATACTTTTTCATATCAAATTCCCACATTTATTGCATTACTTTATATCATTTTGGTACTTAATTCATTAATATTTTGTATTTTAGGTAATTTGGGCAATAGAACGGAAAAGATGCGGAAAACGGTTTTTTATATCAAAATCCGCATTATTCATGTGTTACGGCGTAATTGACTAATTGGTTACGCCGTAACTTTGCTGACGAAGAAATTACGGCGTAAACATCTTTAGGGTTACGCCGTAATCAGTTATTTTTCACGAAGATTTGGATGCTTTGAAGACAATCAATTTATTTAATATGAAGATTTTGTGCTAACGAGGATTTACTGTGTAACGTCCAATATGGTTACTGGTATGTGCTATTTTACACATACCTTTTACCCGTGAGGTGCTCGGTTTAGAATTTTCTAGAATAAGTGATTTTTAATTAATATCTTCCTTAAAAAGAAATTGGGAGATATCTTGTGAGAAATTTTTAAAAGTTCCTACTTGAGGGCAAGTAGAAGTCAAGTGAGGGGATATTTGATAACATCAAATATTTAATACTTTTTCATATAAAATTCCCAAGTTTATTGCATTACTTTATATCATTTTGGTACTAATCGTTAATATTTTGTATTTTAGGTAATTTGGGCTCAAGTAGAACGAAAAAGATGCGGTAAAAATGGTTTTTTTTTAATATCAATAAATCCGCTATTATTCATGTGTTATGGCGTAATTGACTAATTGGTTACGCCGTAACTTTGCTGACGAAGAAATTACGGCGTAAACATCTTTAGGGTTACGCCGTAATCAGTTATTTTTCACGAAGATTTGGATGCTTTGAAGACAATCAATTTATTTAATATGAAGATTTTGTGCTAACTAGGATTTACTGTGTAACGTCCAATATGGTTACTGGTATGTGCTATTTTACACATACCTTTTACCTTGAAAAACGAACCCAAAAGACCAAAAACATAATAAAAATGGCAAATATATGCTTGTTTTTGTGTTTGTATATGTGCAGGTACGGATATTAAAGAAATGGACATAATCAAAGCAAAAATGGACAAAGCCGAACACGAGACGGAAAGAGTGCACAAGAGCCAGAAATTATCAAGCTATGGTCAACAAAAGTCAACCCTGGTCAACTTTGGTCAACTCACAAGATGACAAAACCTTGAAAATACCAAAATAACCCTTAATGTTAAATCATTTCCACTATAAGTCCTTAAATGAATAACACTGTTAGTCCTTTGTTAATTAAAGGCTAGCGGTCGGTAAAGTCATATATATAAAAACCCTTCTAACCATTTACCCAAGCCCAAAACCCATGGCCCAATCCTTTTAAACTTAACCCGAGCTCAAGTCAACTTATTTCACCGGGTCAAACAATGATATAAGAAAAGAAAAGGGCGCGGGAAAAACCCGTTTTACTGTTCACCTCCTTCCCCCAAATTACCCTGCACCCATTTAACCCGCTTTAAGAACAATTAACCCTTCTAGAAGGAAAAGCTGACAAGATTCTGACAACTAGGGGAGCCACGCTGGCAATCCCGAGACATTTGATTGGCTACAAATACGTGGAAGGCAATAGATGGCTGAGATCAAAGTAATTGAAAGATGGTTATGGATTAAAGGTTGAGATCAAAAGCTGAGGAGCGTCCAGAGACTAGAAGCATCCAGTTGCCCCTATAAAAGGAAGCCTTCATCACACAGTTGAATCCAACTAGGAGTAGGAGTAGCTTAGAGTAGATTTAGCTTTTAGCTTGTACGTTTTTAGCTTATGTTCTTTAAATTCCATGTAATTTACCTTTTCAAGTATTGTAATCCTTTAAGTTTTCAATAAAATTCAGTTTCATTTAATTTCATGTTTTAATTCAAACTCTTCCTTAATGCAAATCTGTTTAAATACATCATAAGCTCTCTATAAGCTCCCATAAGCTACTCTTACTACTTTAGATTGTTATTCTCAGTTAAGCTTTTAAAAGCTTAACTGAGCTTTGTTAATGCTTTATTACCTCTCCAAATTTACCTCAGCTTGAAATGGAAGGGAAACCAGATCTGGATGGGTTTCCAAGACCACACCAGCTTATCATAAGATAAGCTGGAGCTTGTTGATTAGCTCATAAGAGCATTTTATAGCCTTGTTTTGTGCAGAGGTTTCTGTAAGTTTTCATTTTACTTTTTATAGCTTTAATTTTGCGTTTTTAGCTTAATCTGCTTATTGTTAGCTTATAGTTGTTTAATCTAGCTTAGTATTGCTTATCATGTTTGTTTAATGCTATTTGTATTAAGTTTGTAGTTTAGAATTCATTTTATAAGCTTCTGTCATAAAACAGTTAAAAACCATAAAAATTAGCATTAGCTTTTAGCTTATTATTCCAGCTTATTTAGTTATTGAAATTTGCGTATTAGGTCTGTTTTTAGCTATATACTATCTGGTATTAAGAATTTATTAGTTGGATCTAAGTTTTATAAGTTGAAAATGGGTTTAAGAGATTTAAAGGGGTGTTTGGCTCAAGGCAGTATTAACCTAAGTTAATATTGTCAAGAGACTCTTTACTCTTTAAATCAATTTTAAACTTCAAATTTGAGTTATAAAACAAGGAATTTAAGGTCTTTGTAGGTTTAATCAAGTTTATGAGAATCTGTGGTCATAAGTTCAGTCTCTTATGCATTCTTGAGTTTAATTTTGTTCTAGCTGTTTTAGTTAATCATTTTGCTATTGATTTGGTGTTAAAATGTTGTAGAAACCAAGCCTTAGGTCTGCACTAACTTGTTTTGAGTTTTTGGTCAAATTAGTGTCAACGGCATCAGCAATCTAAACAGGCAAAAACCATTTTCAAGCTTAAATTTCAGCTAGCATAAGTATGATTTAGCCTTTCAAATTTAGAACACAAGTAGCTTATAGGCCAAATTAGATAGGTTAGGGCTTATTTCAGTTTAAATAGCTTAATTGACTATCTGTTTTTAAGCTTAAAATCAGCAATTTGTCTTTTTGAAAACCATAAAGAAAAATCAATACATTCTGAGTCAAATAAGCAGTTTTCAAGCAGCTTTTTCATTAAGCATTTGATTTTCAAAATACTTTTCAAAAGTTTTTTTAAGTAGCTTATAGGTCAAGTTATAAAGTAGAATAAGCCAAAAGTCCATAAGGATCCTTTAGCTTATTAAAATATAAGCTCAAAGATGCCCTAATGGACTGTTTGGTTAACAGTTTTTCAAAAAGTACTTATTGAGATTTTAGCTTATTAATTGTAGTTTTTAGCTTAATTCTTGCTTATATTTGTTAGATAGGTTAGTTATAAGTTGAATTTAGCTTATTAAGGTTAGGATTTAGCTTATCTTGTCTTTTCATTAAAAATCCAAAAACATAGAAAATAAGCATAAGTAGTCTTTTCATTTAACCTTTTCACTGCTTATTTGAATTTCAAAATGTCTTTTGTTTATTGTTTAGAGTAGCTCATAGGCCAGGCTTAAAGGTAGTATAAGCTAGATTTTCATAAGGATCCGTTTGATTGCTTAAAAATAAGCTCAAAGATGCCTGGTCAGGCTGTTTGATAATGGTTTGTAAATAATGTTTATTGATCTTTTTCGCTTATGGTTTTTCTATTGTTCATTTATAGCTTAGATTAGCTTATTAGGTTAGTTTTAGGTTAGTTATAGCTTATTTGATCTGGTTTGAGCTTATTAATATATTCAAGTTTTAAGAGAAAGTTTAAAAAGAGTTAAAGTGTTGTCTGTTTTTATAATAAGCTCTATTCAACTTATTTAGTGACATACAAAAAAGTTGTTTTCACAAAAGATTTTTGTTTTAAGCTGCTTTATAAGTTAGCTTTTTAAAGTTTTTGCAAAAAAGTTAAAAAAGGGAAGAGGGGAAATCCAGGGTGAGCAAGGCTCGAACCCTGGACCTCTACCCTCCTCAACCTTTATAAACGCCTCAACACACACACCACTAACCAACTTGCCCTTGGGACTTTTACGTCCTAAGGTGCATATTCTATTCTTATAACAACTTTTTGGCTTATTATTTCTATAAGCACTTCGTGTGCTTTTGAGCTTTTTTCCTGGCTTATTTGTTTAAGCTCACTTAAAACTTTTAATTTTCTTGCATTCTTCACAGTTCAAACTATTTTTGATATTTTTCTTAGATTTTTGAATTAAAGTTTTATATTTTTCGTGAATTAATTTTGTTTTAAACTTTCATGCGAGTGCTAAGGCTGATTTTGACAAGGCTCTGGTTGATTTTCCTACTACGCCTTTTCCTTTTCGTAGCAAGATTGTTGCGGCTTCCGGAGGTACACTTTCCGATGTAGCCCAGATATTGCCGGACAAATTCCTTTGTTCGGCCACCTTAGTTTTTGTTTCTCCCTCAAGTGTTAATGAAGCTCCAGAACAAGTATCTCCTTGATCATGCTTCTGATGGTTTAGATGCCAATATTTAGATTGACCTTTATGTTTGCTAGATTTTGTCAACTTTTGGATGTGTAATGTTCTAAACATTTGGCAATGGTTTTGTTACTATCGCCTTTTTTGATGGTGCTTTGCTTGCACCCCTTCGGGCCTTATGGTTTGCCCGGCTTATGTTACCTTGTGCTTTTGTCACTTCCTTTTTGTGGTGTTGTACTTAACTTGCTTATTTGCCTCGTTTTTACATAGTATATTCATGTTTGTCCTTTGTATTTGTTTGTTTCTTAAGACGCGGCAAAGGTGTATACCGATGCAGAGTATTAGCCAACTCTTTGCGTCTTGAGCATACATACATAGACAAATGTTATTAGAACATATTTAGCTTATACGGTGTGTCTCCATTCGATGTAGCTATTCATCAAAGAGCTTTTGTAAGAGGGGTAAGGCTTTGTGCTTCCTCCCTTCCACTGGTAAACTTATGTGTTTCTTTCTTTCGCCCCTGTTGTTGCTTATTATTTCATCCGGAGGTAGCGAACCATCCGATGCATTTGTGTTTTCATGGATTCAAAAGTTGTTCTTTCATACCATCATAAAGATGTACATTAGATCCGTTTCTTCTGATGTAAAATACATGTTTTTTCGAAGGGTCTAGCAACAATTTTCCTCATTTCCCTTACTTCTTATTACATGTAATATTTCCTCAAATTATTGGAGTGCCATGTGCGTGGTATTTCTACACCTTTCATAGACCGAAGCTTGTAGGTACCCGTGCCATATGTTTCAACAACCTCGTATGGTCCTTCCTATTTTGGTCCAAGTTTGCTTGTGTTTTTTGCTTTTGATAGCTCATTTTTTAGAAGGACGAATTCTCCTACCTTGAATTGTTTATGATGGACTGGTTGATTGTAATACTTTTCCACTTGTTGTTTTTGTCTTGCTTCTTTGATTGTCGCTATCTTTCTTCGCTCTTTGAGCATCATCCTGAGTGCTTCCTCATTTTCTTCATCGGACCTCTAGATTGTTCTTCTTGTGGGGATGCCTATTTTTCCAGGTATGACTGCTTCGGTACCATACGCTAGACTAAATGGTGTTTCACCGTTACTCGTTTTGGGTGTTGTCCTGTAGGCCCATAACACATTTGGTAATTCCTCTACCTATGCTCCTCCTTCCTAATGTAGCCTTGTTTTGATTCCTTGCATTATGCTTCGATTAGCCCTTTTCACAACTCCATTTGCTTGAGGATGATATACCAATGTAGAGACAAGTTTTATTCCTAGTCCTTCTACCCAAGACTTGAATGGGTCGTTAATTAACTGGGTTCCATTGTCTGTTATGATGGTGGCTGGTATTCCAAACCTTCATACAATCTTATTAAATGCGAAGTTTTTGACCTGTTTTCCTGTTATGCTAGTTACTGCATTGGCCTCTATCCATTTGGTAAAATAATCAACAGCTACAATCAAGTACTTGATTTTGCTCGGAGCCTCAAGAAGAGGTCCAACAATGTCCATTCCCCATTTTTAGAAGGGCCATGCTGAAGTGACAGAGATCATGTCATTGTTTGGCAGCTTCGGTACGGTGGCGTATACTTGACATGAGTCGCAGCTTGATATCTCATTGTTGGCATCCCGATGCATGCTTGGCCAGAAGTATCCAGCATTCATAGCTTTATGGACTGCCCTCCTTAGTCCGTCATGCATTCCGCACGACCCTATGTGTATTTCCTTTATCAAATATTTAGCCTGCTGCGGACCTATGCATCGGACTAGTGGCCCTAAGTATGATTTTCGGTATAAGACTCCTTCTTCTATGGTGTAGTTGCGTGCTTTTTCTTGAATCGTTTGTGCCTCGGCAACATCTTCTGGTAGGATTCCATGTTCAATATATTCTTGGATCGGTGTCATCCAAGTTCTTGTTGCTTCTTTAATGATTGCATTTACTTCTACCGTATCCACTGATCGCTCATTGAGTTCCTCAATCAACACTCCCTTTGTTAATCCTTCACATTGCACTGCTGCAAGCTTGCTTAAAGCGTCAGCTTTTTATTATCTTCCCTTGGTATGTGGCTTATCTGGAAGTTGTTGAAGCTACGGATCATTTCTAAGGCTTTTTTCCTTGTATTTCTTGGTTTTTTCACTTTTTGCTTTGTATGATCCTTCCACTTGGCTTGCTACCAACTCCGAATCTACAAATGCATGCATTTTTTGACCTTTATTTTTGCTACTATTCTTAAACCTGCCAGCAGCACTTCATATTTCGCATCATTGTTTGAGTTGGCGAAGTTTAATTGAAGAGTGTAGGAATATTCTGCTCCTTCTGGATCTATCAGGATGAGACCTACCCCGGATCCGTGCTCATTGGAGGCTCCGTCAGTATATAGTTTCCATATGTCTGTTTCGGTTCCCAAATTTTTAGGTGTTTTGGATTCCGGGGCTTCCTGCTCTTCCCTGCTTTTTCCTTCTATCAAAGTATTGTTTGGCCCACTTGCTTTTACTTGTGTAGAGCTGTCCTCTGCCATTGTGTCTGTCAGGAAATTGGCGAGTACTTGTCCTTTTATCGTGCTTCTTGGGGCGTATTTGACGCCATAGGGTTCGAGCTTTATTCCCCACTTAGCCAATCTTCCTATTGCTTCTCGATTGTTTAATATTTGACTTATGGGTTTGTATGTGATAACCTTTATTGTATGGCCTTGTAAATACCTTCTCAATCATCCAGCAGCATGTACTAGTGCTAGAACTTGCTTTTCCATCGGTGGGTAATTAATTTCGGCATCCTGCAGCGTTCTGCTTACGTAATGGATTGGGGCTTGTCCCCCATGTCTTTCTACTAATAAAACGGAGCTGATTGCTTCGTTGGCCGCTGATAGGTAGACCATGTGTTCTTCTTCCTTCTTTCGAGCTGTTAAAGTTGGTAGCTTCGCTATCAATTTCTTTATTTCTTGGAATGCTTCTTTGGCCTCTGTTGTCCAATGAAAGTCCTTTTTGTTTGTACACTTTTTGAGAGTGTCTAGGCAGGGTAGGGCCTTTTTCGCTGCTTTAGAAAGGAATCGGTTTAAGGCAGCAAGTTTTTCGCTTAGCCGTTGCATTTGTTTCAGGTTTCTTGGTGATGGCATGTTTACTACACCCTTTGCTTTCTCTGGATTTGCTCTGATTCCTTTGGAAGTAACTATATATCCCAAGATGTTGCCTTCCTCCATTCCAAAGGAACATTTTTAGGATTTAGCTTCATGATTACCTTTTTGAGTGTCAACAATGTTTCTTCAACGTCTTTTATCATTTCTGGTTCTGTCTTACTTTTGATGACCATATCATCCACATATCCCTCCAAGTTCCTTCCCATCTGGCCTTCAAAGATGGTGTCGGCCAATCTTTGATATGTTGCTTTAGCATTCTTTATTCCAAAGGGCATTTTCGTGTAATAAAAGACTCCTTCATCGGTATGGAATGCCATTTTCTCTTCATCCTTCTTGGTCATTTGTATTTTGTGGTACCCCTTGTAGGCATATAGGAAGCACTTGTACTTGAACCCCATTAGGGATTCTATCTTCCAATCAATCTTCGGCAGAGGATATAGGTTCTTTGGACATGCTTTATTCAAGTCTTTAAAGTCAATGCACATCCTCCAGCCGCCGTTTGGTTTTTTGACTAGAATAGGGTTGGCTACCCATGTGGGGTATCATACCTTTCTAACTATTCCAGCCTTAAGCCATTCTGCTACTTCATCTTTTACTACTTTTCTTATGTTTGGAGCTATGCTCCGTTTCCTTTTCACCATCAGCTCTATGTGAGGGTACGTCTTGAGTTTGTGTTCTGCAATGAAGTGGGGAATTCCGATCATGTCTGCCGGAGTCCAAGCGAAATCATCGGCATACTTCCGTAGTATTTCAATGAGTTCGGATCTGCACTTAACGAACAAGTTTCCTCTGATAGTAACGGTTTGGTCCGGATAGTCATCATGAATGGCCACCTTCTACGGAGGCTTGTTTTCGAGCGGCCTTTCAAGGTGTTCATCCTTTCCCTCAACTTTTTCATTTGTTTGAGTGTCTTTCTTAGGTGGGCTGGGTGGTAGTTGTATGGTGTCATCTGGCTCTCCTGCTTTGTGCGTTTGCCATCGACCTTCTTTTTTACCCTGGCTGGTCTTTCCTACGGAACCCGATGCTTGTATTCGAGGGAGGGTGATCCTCCTTTCCATGGCTGGTCCTTGTGCTTCTTCCATCCTTCGAAATTCATGGAGAGTTTCTCTCTTTGTTATCATTGTTGCAATCCCGTTGGCGGTGTGGAATTTTATCATTGAGTGGATAGTGGAGGCTATAGCTCCTAAACTTCTTAGACTGGTCCGTCCTAATATGACGTTATAGGGGGAGTGGCTTTTAACGACCGCAAATTCCATTGGAATAGTTTGGAGCCTTTTCGGTTCTCCGATAGTCACATTTAGGTTGATGGTTCCTATTGGGTAACTTTCTTCACCAAAAAATCCCACCAACGGCGTTCTGGACTATTTAAGCTTTGCCCTTGTTTTAGCTCTTAAGTTTCGGAAACAATGTTTATACATAACTTCGGAGGAGCTTCCTTCATCAAAATAGATCCTTCAGACCAGGAATCCTTCGATCAATGCTTCAAGTATTATGGGAGAATCGACTAGCTGACACCCCGGAGTGGAAGGAAATGATATCTCGTTGTCCAACCATTGTTCCGATTGTTCACGGAGTCTTTTCCTGCTTGTATTTCCTCTAATAATTCCAACAATAGTTCCGAGCCGGACTTACTCTGCTTGTTGAGGCCTTTTTCCATTTATGCTTTTATGTATACCTTCATGATTAGCACTGAAGTTTTGCTTTTTGGAGCTTCTCTTTCGAATCTGTGACATTTGTTGAGTTGCCGATGCAAATATTTTCTCCGGTAAGGGTGATGGATAGGGCTTCTTCTTTAACCCTGGCCTTTTATTTGATTTGATATTGATCGTCCTTGATGTGTTCTCTATCTGACCAACGAGGGTGGGAGAAGGGTGGCCATTGTCGGGCGGGAAGGATGCAACGGATCAAGGTTGTGGTCCCGTCACCCTGAATTTCGATATTACCCTTCAAGCCCCTTCCTCCGGTGACTGCGAGTCAGTCATGTTTTTTCCCTTTTTTGTCAAACCCAGGTAGATTGGGATGCCGGGTCCCACGGATGGCGCCAAATGTTGAGGTAAATTTACATAGGCTGCTTGTGCTTGGTAAAAGTGACCTCAACAGTGATAAATGTCGAGTTCAGCTTGGTTCCTCCGGAGCATGGTCCTTCGTCTCCTAGCTGAAAGTAAGAAAGAGCACCGTTAGCTCGCCCCGGGGTGTGAATCCGAGACCAACTCTGGCGTAAGAGTAAGTATGGTGGTATGAGATAAATGTGGAGAATATAAAGTATGGTCCGGAGTAGGTGTTGTGTGTATCGTCTTAGAGAAATGAGCCCTCCCTTTATACTGTTTGGGATTCACTACAAGACATAACCGTGGGGCTCTCTCTTGGTACAAACTGTCAGCCTTGTGTCATACCAAGGACTGTGGTCCTTTGCGAGGACTGTACCTTTCGTCAGACTGTTCCTTAGGTGCAGTTACGCTAGGACGGAGCTAATAACTCTGGACTTGATATGTCAGTCGACATACCAGCTTCTCCAGAATTCTGGTGGTGACTCTGGACCTGACTTGTCCTTCGACGAGTCAGCATCTCCAGAGCGTTCGTTTAGTTCAGCCTTTGTTAGTTTGGCAGAAGCATCTAAGCTACTTTCTTTGTTCGGATGTTTCGGGGGAGACTATACCTCATCAGAATACTAAGTTCTTTTTCTAAACTATTTCTAGTGGCTTTTAATCTTTTGTTTTTAGTGATTATCTTTTAAGTCTCAACATAAGCCAAAAAGATTGGAGCTTATGAAATATAAAACCGAAATCACATAAGCTCATAACCCACATATAAGCCGAAACAAACACCCTCTAAGAGAACTTTACTAGTAAAATTCATATGGTAAGACAAAAGCAAAAAATCATACTAATAATATAATATATAAAATTAATAGTATAATCGCGCCAATTACAAACCTTGTTACCAAGACTAACGATATAAAAAGAAACGTGAATACGCTCCACAAAACGTAACGCTCTCACGTGTGCCCAAGTTCCTAAAGCGTGTAGAATTAGTCAATTAACATAAGTCATAGTTTCCTTTCTAAAAAAACGAAGAAAGAAGTCATATTTTTCGTACAAGTAAAAATCATGAAGTTAAATTTACACGAAGCAGAATAAACCCGATGTCATGAAGAATTGGACCGGGACGAAGAAAATAATGAATACTTGGAGCTTCCGAACCATGAATTATACTGAAAACATATGCACACAAAAATTATATAATTATATAACAATATACTAAACAGCAGTCCTTGAATCCACACACGTTTCCCAAAGTACACGATTCTCGACGTAATAAAATAATAAAACCACACTATGCGGAAATAATCCTTGGGTTTATCGGTCTGTTGCGAAGTTAGTCCTTAATTACTAACTTTGCAACGTAACGATAACCCATTGACTATTTCCGTAAAAAAATTCATAAACAATTTACGAAAATGGTCCTTGGGATTATCGATCCATTTCAAAATTAATCTACCGCGCTCCGCGACAGAGCGCGAGTTGCAAACCTCGTTATATAACTATAAAGAAAACTGTATGTAATATTTGAATTCATTTCAATAGTACTTCCTCAATTCCAAAATTATTTTGTCAAAAAGGAAAAAGACGAGACCATTACACTCCTTATCAACGTTTTGAAATTCGGTTCGACCCGACCAGTTTAACCAGTCGAATCAATTTCGGTCGAAAAAACAGGTCAAATTAAACCGGGTTTTATATTTTCAAACCAGGTTAGATCCATCGGGTTTGGTTTTTTTTCATGTTTTTTTTACAAATAAAGCAGGTTAAATATATAGATTTGCGACGTAATTTTATTTTTACATGTTATATTTGTTAATAAATGGTTTTTAGGCTCAATATATGAAATATTCATGATTTTTATATATTTAAATTAATTTTTTTTTTGCAATTTATACTAAATTTTATATATATACAATCTGATCAAACCACATGGACAATTTTTGCAATTTATACTAAATTTTTAAAAAAATTGTACGTATGATATAAGACAGTAACTTGCAAAAACCGTCCCTATGGTTTTTCGAAAATGCAGGCGTAGTCCAAGTGCAATTACCGTCCATGAAATGAAAAATTAGAAACTTTAAAAGTGAAGGCACGGCCGTGCCCTGTTAAAGGACGCTAATTGCACACCAAAGTACTTCACATAAACTACACATGCATTTTCGAAAAGATTGAACTATATGTGTGATTTCATTAAACCACAAGGGCGGTTATTGCAATTTACAGGATATAGGCTATGTTTGACACAAGGCTTACAAGGGCTTATTGAAGCTTGAGCTTTTAAAATAAGCCGGCTTATAAAATAAGCCTTGTTTGTCATACATGCTTATGGATGCTTTTATAAGACACAAGCCTTTATAAGCTCAAGCCCATAGAAATAAGCTTATAAGGGTTTATAACTAGTAAAATTACGTAAGTACCCTTCAAAATATAATGATCACGAAAAATGAAAACATATGTGAATTTAATTTGATGTATTTTTATAAGATTTCAACTGATTCGTCAAATAATTTTATAAAAATATAAGCTTTATATTTCGACTTATAATATAAACTTCAGCGTTGGCCATATAAGGAAATAAAATGTAAGTGGAGTGGAGGGAGAAAGTATATAAGTGCATGTAACCAAAGTTTACGTTCTTTTCATACAAAAAAAAAACGTAACAAATTTGCTTCAAATATCTTTAGATCGATCTTTATTCCATCGGAGTATTTTATAACAAATTTATGTTACATTAACCGATCGGTCTTTGTTATAAAACATCTTTAGATCTTTGTACATTGTAATTAAGGACATTCATCGGACCCCAAATTAATGGTGAGTTATTATTAAAACATGACCTATTTTCGTTACGGTTTTCGTTTTATTGTTACCTGATTTTGATCACTATTGGTTACTATCAAGTGTTGCATTGTGTTAATAGTTACTTGTATCCGTTTATGTTTTATTTTCCCCAAAGAAATTGATCCATAAGGTGTGAATTGGCGGGAACACCTAACTCTGGGTGCGCACTAGCCATTGTCCACCCCACAAGGAATAGCTCCGGCAACTCTCCTGCCCAGTGGGCCGAGTAGGCATGAGCCGAGATTGGAACCCTTGACCTTTTATCCACAAAATCTCTCCGGTGGGCCCATGAGTTTTTCGGAGGTGAGTACCATGGAAATTGATGAATGCTATGGTATTATGCACTTAGTCACCGCCGCGCATGTTGTAGTTGTTCATATAGTAGCTATTGGAAATGGTGTTTTTATAGACGTAAATCGAGCTAGATAGGCATAACCTTCGTAAAGAGAGATGGATCCCTTTTGAGGCTACTTAGTGAACGTCAAGCCGTTTTTGTTAGGCTACCCGAAGAAATTCAAGCATTCTGCTACTTGGAATGGCAATGCTGTTTCACCTTTTGTTTGTTCTGAAAATTTGGTGAAACGAGAATATGTTTAAGAATTTAAAAACAAGTTTTACACAAGACCCATTTGACAACTGATAACACCATTCGTACTTTTCAAATGTATATGATTCGTGTAAGAATTAATGAATCAAAGAATTAGAAGGGATAGTTGCGGAGTACTATTGCAATTGAATGACGAATGAAACTCTTCTAGAAATGATTCAAAGCTTGCTAGCTTAGCTTATAATTCTGTCAGTTTACCTTTTGACGCTTATTAGAAAAGAAGTAAGAGTCGATGTTTTGGCGTGTTGATATTATTGATTCTTCATGATTTTCACTTGCATGCTTAGTTTGTTCAAGCAACTGCATACCTTCTATTAATGATTGATGAACCTCCCATTTTGTCATGCAGTCTACTTCAGCCAGTATCATAGTCGGATCTCAAGTCTGGGTGGAGGATCCTGGCGTAGCTTGGATAGATGCTGAAGTTTTGGAAATTAACGACAAGGAAGTCAAAGTAAAATGCTCATCAGAAAAAGAAGTAAGTTTTTCCAAATGTGGAGTCTGCAATTTTGAACCTTTTTTTAATGGTTTATTAATGCGTTTATATTGTATACAGGTTGTTACTAAAGTGTCCCGGGTGTATCCAAAAGATCCCGAGTTCCGTGAAGGTGGAGTGGACGATATGACAAAGTTGGCTTATTTGCACGAGCCTGGGGTTCTACGAAATTTAAAAAGTCGATTTGACATGAATGAAATTTATGTGAGTACATACCGTGCATCAATTAGCTTATGTATACCGTGCATCAAGTCTTACCTACTTGTTTTTAGACTTACACAGGAAATATTTTGATTGCGGTGAACCCTTTCAAACGAATACCAAATATATATGACAAAAGCGTGATGGAAAAATACAAAGGGGTAGCTCTCGGGGAACTGAGCCCACATCCTTATGCTATTGCGGATATGGCATACAGGCAATCTTTTATTTTTCTTGCTGCATATTTTGATTAGGTGGCAAAAAGGGTCATAATGGGCTAAGCCGGGTGCAAAACACTTTTTCGAATTTATGACATTTTTGAATGCAGGCAGATGATTCATGAAGGGGTTAGTCAGTCCATTCTGGTCAGTGGAGAAAGTGGAGCGGGTAAGACCGAAAGCACTAAAAACCTTATGCAATATCTCGCTTATATGGGAGGTCGTCCTGGAAGTGATGAGCGGAGTGTAGAGCAGCAAGTCCTAGAAGTAAGTCGTATTCATTTACATCTTTGTAGACATTAATCTGATTTTCATACCTCACACATTTCTTTCTTTTGGCAGTCTAATCCGGTTTTAGAAGCATTTGGTAACGCGAAGACTGTTAGGAACAACAATTCAAGGTTCACAAAAGCTTTTATGAAGGGATACTTCATTCAAGCTAGACTAAAATTATCTAACCGAATTTGATATTTTTGCAGTCGTTTTGGTAAGTTTGTCGAGATCCAATTCAACGAACAGGGAAGGATATCCGGAGCTGCTATAAGAACTTATTTGTTAGAAAGATCACGTGTTTGTCAAGTGTCCGATCCTGAGAGAAGTTATCATTGCTTTTACATGCTCTGCGCAGCACCACCTGAGGTAACGAGTTTGGTAATCTAGTGATACGGAAACCGTCTCATAAATGCATGATGCTTTCTTTAGTTAAGATATTTTGTTACTTTTTAACGACTTTCATCGGTGCAATTTTCAGGTGTCTGAAAAGTATAAATTGGGAGATCCAAGGACGTTTCGTTACCTTAATCAATCAAACTGTTACCAACTTACAGGATTGGACGAGGGCAAAGAGTACCTTGCAACAAAACAAGCCATGGAGGTTGTCGGGATCAGTTCTGATGAGCAGGAAGCTATATTCCGTGTTGTGGCTGCAGTTCTTCACTTAGGGAATATTGAATTCGATAGGGGAAGTGAACCTGATTCCTCTCAACCTAAAGATGATAAATCTCGATTTCATCTGAAAACTGCAGCTGAGCTTTTCATGTAGTTAGTCTTCATTATTTTATATCGTTATTTTTGTTTCAAGAATGCAAGTTGTAAAGTAGACGTAATCTGTTTAGGTGTGATGAGACAGCTCTTCAAGAATCATTCTGCAAGCGTGTGATGGTGACTCGTGGCGAAAGCATTAAAAAGTCTCTTGATCCATATTCGGCAGCTATCAGTAGAGATGCTTTGGCTAAAATTGTTTATTCAAGATTATTTGATTGGTAGGTTGATTCATTACTGCAACCGGTTTTGCCCCATACTAAAATGGCCCGTTTTGACACGTTACTTGACCTGTGCATCTTGCAGGATTGTGAGTAAGATTAATAAGACTATCGGTCAAGATGCAAAGTCGAAATTCTTGATCGGGGTTCTGGATATTTATGGATTCGAGAGCTTCAAGACGAACAGGTGCTTAACTGGTACGCTTTTGGTTCATCATGTACGATATAGGTTATTTCTTGCAAACAACTTCACAAAAACCCTTACTTAGCAGCTTCGTTAATAAACTCTACAATAAGAAACTTATCATCTGATTTAATCGCACCCATGCAGTTTTGAGCAATTTTGCATAAATCTGACTAACGAGAAACTCCAGCAACATTTTAATCAGGTTTGTAAACTTAAGCGTAATCTGGTTTGGATCTTTGGAGCATGCATATAAGTGTAATCTGGTTGCTCGTAAAATGGTTTTTTTTTTCCGTTTTGGCAGCATGTTTTCAAGATGGAGCAAGAAGAATATACCAAGGAGGAAATCGATTGGAGTTACATAGAGTTCGTGGACAATCAAGACATTCTAGATCTCATTGAAAAGGTCCGTGCCTCTACGTCCGGTTATAATAAGATAAAAAAAGTAAAAACTGGGAGAAAAAGTGTTTCGGGTTATTTTAGTCCGACAATCGCACATATGACCTGAACGGCTGAATTTATTTTGTCACGTTAGCCTACCCACCACCTCTAGCAGTTTGTAATATCTTTCTCGGTTTATTGAATCTGGTTCTTGATTGCTTCAGAAACCCGGGGGAATCCTTGCTCTTTTGGACGAAGCTTGGTACGTAAAGTCACCAAACAGTGGTTTAGTCTCGTCTAATTTTGACGTAGTTTTTAAAATTACAAAACTGATCATGTTGATTCCATGCAGCATGTTTCCAAGATCTACTAACGCTACCTTTGCAGAAAAGCTTTACCAGACGTTCAAAGGTCACAAACGTTTTAAGAAGCCAAAGCTATCAACGACAGACTTCACCATTTGCCATTATGCTGGTGATGTATGCATTTATACTGAAAAAAAGATGTAAAATATTTACGTATCATTTATCATTTACTTGAAGTCATATTGTTTCAGGTCACGTACCAAAGTGATTACTTCTTGGATAAGAACAAGGACTATGTTGTTGCGGAGCATCAGGCTCTCATGAATGCTTCAAAGTGCTTCTTTGTATCGAGCTTATTCCCACCTTTGTCTCAAGATTCATCTAAAGCTTCAAAGTTCATATCCATCGGTTCCCAGTTCAAGGTTTTTTTTTTTTTTTTTTTTTTTCCACAGTATTCAAGTTTTTTTTTTTTTTTTTTTTTTTTTTGCATTTCACAAAAGAGGTGGCATTTTTTACCCGTCAACTTATATATGCTACTACTAAATTACGATTCTCTTGTTTTCGCAGCAACAATTACAAGCCTTGCTTGAGACACTTAGTCACACTGAGCCACATTATGTCCGCTGTGTCAAACCGAATAATCTTCTACAGCCTGCTATATTTGAGAATCAGAATATTCTGCAGCAACTTCGATGTGGGGTAAGTTTAGCACGTATAGGCACAAGTGACAATTTCTACTCGTCACACAGAGCCACATTATATCCGCTATGTCGAACCACAGTCTAATTTTAATGTTGTTATTTCAGGGAGTTATGGAGGCAATCAGGATTAGTTGTGCAGGCTTTCCTACTCGTAAACCGTTCCATGAATTTGTAGAGCGCTTCAAAATCCTTTCACCTAATGTTATAAAACTAAGGTAGGCGCATCAACTCTAATTTATAGCCCACTTCAAAGTCCATATAATATGCTCTGATACTTTTATCATGCGTCTAACTGTAGAGATGAGGTGGAGGCTTCAAAGATTCTGCTAGAGAAAGCGAACCTTAAAGGTTATCAGGTACACCAAAGATTATCTTTTGATCGAGTTGTAGCCTCAGGTGCTGTGAATTTTATGATGTTCTGATCAAAAGTCTTGCAGATAGGTAAAACGAAAGTGTTTCTCAGAGCAGGTCAGATGGCAGAAATAGACGCTCGAAGAAGTGAGGTTTTAGGAAGATCTGCTACCAAAATCCAGGCCAAATTTCGCGGGAATTCTGCATGCAAGAAGTTTATCTTGTTAAGATCTGCAGCAATACCATTACAAACTATTTGTAGAGGGGAAGTTGCACGTCTTTTCTATGAGCGTCGGAGGAAAGAAAGGGCTTGTTTGAGGATCCAGAAAATTGCACGCATGCGTCATGAACGGAATAGATACAAAGTCATGAGCTCTTCAGTTATTTTTATTCAAAATGGAATGCGTGGCATGGCTGCACGCAATGCATATCATTCTAAAAGGCAAACAAAAGCAGCAATTGGTATACAGGTATACTAAAATTCGTTCAAGAAGTACGTATTTTAGTTATGTAGTATCCATATGTCACTGGCTTAAATTATTTTTTAAACTGATATCGTTGCATGGAAAATTGCAGAGTCGATGTCGACGACATTTGGCTTTGCGTCGATATTTAAAATTGAGGAAAGTAGCAATTTACGCTCAGTCTGTCGCCAGAAAAGACATGGCACGCATGGAACTTAAGAATTTGAAAAAGGTAAATACATCTTTCATCTGTTTTATGTTCTTTAAATGTGTATGTGAAATCTGCAAATTTTTGCTCTCGTGTAGGCTGCGAAGGATACCAGTGATCTCCAAGATGCCAAATCTAAATTGGAAAGAGAAGTCAAAAAACTCGCTTTGCGGTTGCAGGAGGAGGAACGCATAAGGGTAAAAACTCTATAGCACATAATTTGGACCGACTTAGAATCGGGTTGATTTTTTTTTTTGTTTTCGATTGTTTGGTTTGCCTTCTATCTTTGCAGGCCGATATGGAGGAAGCTAAGAAAATGGAGGCTGCAAGACTACAGTCTGCTGTAAAGGAGTTGGAAGTTAAACTGGTGCGTCATACCTTTCCAACTATTTAGTATATTTCTTGATATACGAAACCTTAAATAAGAGATTACGTGATGTAGTTTTATCGTTCTATTTTACAACTTTTATAGGCTGATATGGAGGGAGCTAAAAATAAAGAAACTGCAGAACTGCAGTCTGTTATACGAGAAAAGGAAGTTCAATTGGTACTTGATTACGTTCCAAAAATTTAAGATATTTCTTGGTACGTATTTGGTTTTAATCGTTTGAAGTGCTCCCAATTTTGTAGGCTGATATGGACGAAGCTAAAACTGTGGAAAATGCAAAACTGCAGTCTGCGTTAAAGGATTTGGAATCTCAACTGGTGCTCATCTTTTATCCTTAAACTCGCAAATTAAGTTGGACTTTTTTGATTGTTAATTTGCTTTCAAAATTTACAGGCGGATATGGAGGAAGCTAAAACTGCGGAAAATGCGAAATTGCAGTCTGCGTTAAAGGAGTTGGAAACTCAATTGGTGCTCGTCTTTTATCCTTAAATTCACAAAGCACACATCATAAAAATCAAAACTTAAGTATGACTTTCTTTTATTGTTTATTTTGCTTTCAAAATTTGCAGGCGGATATGGAGGAAGCTAAAACTACGGAAAATGCAAAATTGCAGTCTGCGTTAAAGGAGTTGGAAACTCAATTGGTGCTCGTCTTTTATCCTTAAATTCACAAAGCACACATCATAAAAATCAAAACTTAAGTATGACTTTCTTTTATTGTTTATTTTGCTTTCAAAATTTGCAGGCGGGTATGGAGGAAGCTAAAATTGCGGAAATTGCAAAACTGCAGTCTGCGTTAAAGGAGTTGGAAACTCAATCGGTGCTCATCTTTTATCCTTAAAATCGAAAAGCACATATCATACAAAGAAAAATTTAAGTTTTACTTTTTTGATTGCTAATTTTCTTTCTATTATTGCAGGCTGATATGGAGGAAGCTAAAACTGCAGAAAATGCAAAACTGCAGTCTGCGTTAAAGGCGTTGGAAACTCAATTGGTGCTCGTCTTTTATCCTCTAACTTTCAAAGAACACATAATATAAAGCAAAACTTAAGTTTGACTTTTTTTGATTGTTAATTTGGTTTCAAAATTTGCAGGCTGATATGGAGGAAGCTAAAACTGCGGAAAATGCAAAACTGCAGTCTGCATTAAAGGAGTTGGAAACTCAATCGGTGCTCATCTTTTATCCTTAAAATCGAAAAGCACATATCATACAAAGAAAAATTTAAGTTTTACTTTTTTGATTGCTAATTTTCTTTCTATTATTGCAGGCTGATATGGAGGAAGCTAAAACTGCGGAAAATGCAAAACTGCAGTCTGCGTTAAAGGCGTTGGAAACTCAATTGGTGCTCGTCTTTTATCCTCTAACTTTCAAAGAACACATAATATAAAGCAAAACTTAAGTTTGACTTTTTTTGATTGTTAATTTGGTTTCAAAATTTGCAGGCTGATATGGAGGAAGCTAAAACTGCGGAAAATGCAAAACTGCAGTCTGCGTTAAAGGAGTTGGAAACTCAAATGGTGCTCATATTTATCGCAACATGAAATATGAGATCATACAAAGAAAAATGACAGTTTTAACTTTTTTGATTGTTTAATTTGCTTTCGAAATTTGCAGGCTGATATGGACAAAGCTAAAACCGAGAAAAATGCAAAATTGCAGTCTACTTTAAAGGAGATGGAAGTTGAACTGGTACTGAGTATCTCTTACAACTTGCTCATTTTTTTCAAACTAATTGTTTTTTATCGTATAATTATGCTTTAAATTTCGTAGGCTGATATGGAGGAAAAGAAATACAAGGAGATTGGAAATTTGCAGTCTGATATAAAAGATATGGAAGTTCAATTGGTGCTCGATTCTGTCCAACAACTTATTTTTCTTATTTCAATATTTGTTTTCAATTGTTGAAGTGCTTTTAACTTTTTTAGGCTGATATGGAGGAAACGAAAAATAAGGAGATTGGAAATTCGCAGTCTATGATAAAAGAGATAGAGGTTCAATTCCAAGAAACAAAAGATCTTCTGGAGGCTGCAAAGAGTGAAATAGAGCAAGTTCGTGTTGCGGATAATGAGAAAATAGAGACACTTACTACTGAAAACGAGAAACTCAAGGTTAGGTTTTGAAGTCAAGCATGCTCGTATTTGACCATTGACCATCTTTGTAGTCCAAAAGTGCCTAAATATTTACAAAAACGGGTCATTTGGGTTATATTATAAAGACACTGGGAAAGAATCATCTGGTCTAATTTTCTGTATTTCATGGTTTTGGAACATTTGTAGGACACGGTTGGTTCATTAGAACAGGAAAATAGTGAAATACAAAAGAAATTTGAAGAGACGAGTAAATTGAGCGAAGATAGGTTGAAGGAGGCTATGGACGCAGAATCTAAGATAATTGACTTGAAGCTTGACATGCAAAGGTTGTCTGATGATTTTTTGAATACGCTTCCAGTTTTCTAGCCTTATTTTTTATAAAAACTTTACGATATTACTATTTGTACTTCTTTAGTCTTCAAGAAAAGATTGCTGATATGGAAGCCGAGGACCAAATGCTGAGACAAAAGGTGATGTCGAAACTGCTAATTATAATCCAAAATTACTATTTTACTGATTTGTCAACTGTAGTCTTGTTGAGAACTTATTCTGAAAATGTACGCTTTTATTTAAATCCAAATGTGTTAGCTTTTCAACGTATTTTTGTCGACGTTTCCTTTTTTGCTCTAAAGAAGAGGCCTTTAATCTGCAGGAACGAAAGGATGGCGCCCCTTCAAAGGAATTTGACAGCAACTTGACGCAATCCACTCTAGGAAGGGAACGTGTATGTTTCTTACCACGATCTTTTTTTACCATATATGTAGACTTCATATTTTACCTTATCGTCCTGAATATAGGAGTTGGTTGATACTCTTATGAAAGCTGCTACAGAAGATCTCGGGTTTTCTCAAGGGAAACCGGTTGCTACATACGTTATATACAAAAGTATTTTGCACAGCAAAGCTTTTGACGCAGATATAACCACCATATTTGATCGTATTGTCCAGATGATGGGTTCTGCAATAGAGGTCAGATGTTCAAATTCGACATAGTAATTTATTTAAGTTGATCGGACAGTGAACTGAATTTAGTGTTTTCTGTATTGCGTATTTTCAGAAAAAGGAAGACATTAAACATATGGCTTATTGGCTCTGTGTTACATCGACATTGCTGTTTTTGATTCAGAGGAGTTTAAGTCCAAGCCCTCCCAAACCGCAGCAGCCGACATCAATATTTGGAAGGATGACCCAAGTACGTCATGCATATTAGAAAACAAGGGATTAGTAGATACGGTTGGTTGGGAAACGGGTCAAAATGGGTGATCTTGGTATGGGTCAGATTGGCTACTTTTGACCCATTTGACCCTTTTACGTCTATAGCTAATATTTTTCCTTTTTTACCCATTAGAGATGATTCATAACCTGAATTAGTGGCAGACACTGATTTGATAGAATCGTGTATCATCTGTAGGGATTTCGAGCAGCTTCCATCATTAGTATAGTGCAACATGTGGAGGTCAAGTACCCAGCTTTGCTTTTCAAGAAACAACTTGCTGCTTATGTTGAAAAATTATATGGATTTATCCGTAACAACTTGAAAAAGGATTTGTCCCATCTTCTCGCCTCTTGTATCCAGGTACCGCACTTTCTTTATGTTGTCGTGATCACCATATATGATATTATAATTCATTTTGATAAAATTCAGGCACCGATAGTATCAGATGGTAAATCTTTTCCAGTTGAGTATTGGGATAGCATCATTGAACGCCTAAATGAACTGCTCGATACATTGAAAGAGTTATATGTAAGTGATTTGTACGTCTTTCACATGAAGGCTTCTGATCTTTCTCCTAGTTTTGATCGTTGATGCATATTTCTTCTTTCAGGTGCCATCCGTAATTATTCAAAAATTATTTTTTCAAGTTTTCTCCTTCATTGACGTACAGCTTTTCAACAGGTAGCAAATATATCCTTATAGATAGATAGATAGTTAAGCCGGTCAGATTACTTATCACATTTCATTATTTCCATCGGCAACCTCAGTGTGCTACTACATAAAGAGTGTTGTGCGTTTGCAAACGGGGAGTATGTGAAAGCAGGATTAGCTAAACTAGACGATTGGTGTTTTAAGGCCACGACAGAGGTACTCATGTATATGCCTTTACTGCAGGCGACTTTCAACGTGTTTGACCTGTTCCCTTTTTTTACTGCTTTAAAAAAAAGAATTAGTAGGTCTAATCTCTCATTGAATCAGTATGCAGACTCATCATCGGATGAACTTAACCGTGTAAGGCAGGCAGTCGACTTTCTGGTACGTAAAAAACATTATAATGGGCCTTGAACACGTGTATATTAAATCCCGGTGTATTTATTCGCTCTTTACTTTTGTTCAGGTTATACAACAGAAGTCTAAAATTTCATATGATGAACTCACGACTAAACTCTGTCCTGTAAGTCTCCCTTGTGTACGCTTACAGCTATATGATAAGCGCCCCTCGTCTAACCTAACTGATACTTACGGTTTCAGGTTCTGAGTATCCACCAACTTTACAAACTCTGCACCTTCTATTCACACGACAGTGACGACACAGATAGTGTTTCCCCTGACGTAAGGATATAACGGGTGAAAATAGGCTCGAGTTGAAAAGGGTTGTCTTTAGTGCGGGTCATAACACGTTTTTCTCATCTTTGTATAGGTCATTTCCAAATTTAAAGTTCTAATGTCAGAAGAGGACTCCAATGATCCAGATAGTGACTCCTATTTGCTGGATGACAATTCCGGGTATATTTACGAGCAAATTATAAAGCTTTCATTTGTTCCGGGATGATGCAACAAAAAACTAGGAAAATGTGTTAATGATTCTATATGATATTCCTGATATGTCAGCATTGGCCTTGGGGTCCAGTTGATGTAATGAGCGAAATCGGAAGAATGAAGGAAAGATTTTATGCGAACATAATCGCACCGTAGATCCGCGATGAAGCTCTCGTTGACTCGCAGCGCGCGCGGGAGACTTGAGCAATTGTATTATGGGGTGCCACTGGGTAGCCTGGTTAGGTATATAATGGGCTCAGGTGGGAGTTTGTGTTGTAAAGAACATTTGCTTGCAAAACAGTCAGTAGTGTGAACTATTTGATTTGCATGAAAACAGCCGCGCGTGGCCTATCTCATCAGGTTTCAGCGTTACTCAGTCATCCTAAAGGATCAGATCCAGTCTGTAGCGCTCGTTGTGTAATTTTTTAACTAGACCCTGAATAACAGTGTAGTGTTTAAAGAAACATTTGCTTGCAAAATGGAAGGAAAAATCCTGACCCGATCCAGCTAAACCAAGGAACCTTGGCGCATGTTGTCCTTGATGGTCTTTAAACAAGATCATGGACAGTGATACAGTCATCCAGATATCTTCCGTTGGATGAAACGTGATTTCAACCCATGCACTGGCTCCATGATTCAAACTCGCTACTAAATCAATTAATGGACGGGTATACAACAACTTGCACTCGATAAATACTGCAAGAATCAGCAGACATTGCATGCAGATGTTGAGAGCTCTTCAAGAACACGCATGAAATTGCAACTCTCAGATGGATCTTTCAACTAGCAGCCTTGAGCTCAAGCTTCTTAATATTCAACTGGGAGTATAACATTCTTGAGCGCGCAGATATGATGCACACTCCTGATCCTCAAGAAACTGGCCTACGCCTAAGCTTCGCTGTGCACGCATACCTTCCCGTCGTAGACTTTTTTGTACCGTAAATGTGTCACAGTTTTGTAGAGGATCTGATACTTTTTCAAAAATTCGATTCAAAATGAAATATCAAGCAAACCATAAGAACCAAAAATGGAATCAACTACATCCATGCATGTATCCGCGAAAACTTTATTCTTGGTCTATTAACCGTTAACTAGTACTAGACGATTATCCGCACATAGGACGACCATGTATAATAGCGGTAATTTTTGTGTGCAACTTTTTGTTAGAGTTAACTACATAAATGGTCTATGTGGTTTGTCGTGTATTACGGATTCAGTCCATTTTTCATTTTCGTATCAAATTTGCCTAATTCTGTTAAATTCAGCTTTAAAATAAAGGTGAAATGACCAAAATACCCCTACCTTCATCATTTTATTTAGTTTAAGGTAGGGGTATTTTGGTCATCTCATATCAAAATATACTGAATCCGTAACATGCCCAAACCACAGTGACGGGATCCCAAACACAAAAGAAAAATGGACTCAATTTGTAATACCGGCGCTCTTTTTTATGCACACATGGGTGTCGCATAAGTGAGAGCGAATAAAGTTAGTAGTTTAAATTGTAATTAAGTATTTAATTATTTAAAGATTGCATTGATTTTTCTATATAAAGATAGTTGAGCCTAACAATATCACTCATTTTTATTAAGTTTTTAAATTTTAATCAAATGTGTTTTATCTTTATCAATGTTGTAAAAAGTGGCATAAGCGGGCATAGACCGCCCCGGTTTAATAGGCCAAATTAGGCGGAAAGGTCAAAAGGCGGTCAAACATTCGCCTAGGCGGGCCAAATTTAGGTCAACGTTGTTCAACAAATCGGTTGATTTTTGGTGGTTCGATTTTTTGGTTATTGTGGTGTTTTCCGGTGGAGAAGTTGCAAAAGATGAGGAAGAAGATGAAAGTAGAAGAAAGGGGCGTTATTTCCGATATGAAGCTAACATAATAACTTATATAGTTTTATAGTTGTCTTTTGAGCCAAATAACTAGCTTACACAATAAGCCCAATAAGTAACTTGGCGCGCTTTAGTTAAAACTTAACAAAAAACACACATAATGTAAATTTTTTACAACATATATATAAGATACAAATATGTAAAAACATATATATGACTAAAAATGTTAGTCTTCTTACATTCTTATGCCAAATTTATACATCGTATGACTTTAATAATAATTTTTTTTTACAACATAATGTAAATTTTTACATTAAGAAGACTATAAATTTTAATAACAATATGTAAATTATGCAAAATTTATAGCAAATAAATATCAAAAATATAAAAAATAATAATAAAAAAATATATAATTCCAATCGTTCTAAGCGAATTTTGTTTCGAAAATGATTGACCGCTCGACTAGCACCTAGCGTTTTTTGCAACACTATACTATGCATATAACCAACTTCTGAAATATCTATGATTTTCATGTGAAAAATAAACATAGTTAATTACTTTTTGTCTTTTTCTAATTCTTACGGTCAAATTCTGTTGAATTGACCGAATTAAATTTGAATACATCGGCACGTAGACTAAAAAAAGTAATATAAATAGCTTTGATGCATTAATTTTTATTTTATTATATAGTTTTGGACTTATTTTACTGACTTTATTGTAAGTTTAAGGGTTCAATCTCGCTAGTTATGTACTTAAGTGATAAAAAAAAGGTTGAAAACGTTTCGAGATTAACCCGATAAAGCTGCGTATATCTAAATGTTTAATTAAAAAAAGTCATATCTACTATACTTTTCAGTGAGAAGATCATTTCTAGTTTGATTTATATATCTTTATTCAATGATTCTGTTAAAGCTTTTGTCTTCACTCGAATACTTCATTAACAGAAACACTGACAACATTAAAATATAACATGAACCACGTGGAGGGGTGCTGATTTTTGTCCATGACACGAAACCCGAAAAGAGACTCGTACGAATATAGCAATTCGAGTCAAGTCTAAACAGGTTTTAGGTCATGTTCGAGTCAACTTATTTAACTGTTTATTAAACAGATCGATTCGGGTTGGAAATGATTTAAATTTGTTGACTCGCCAACTCGTTTAATTTTTTTTCTGAAATTAAAACAATATTATAAAGGTTAAATGGGTCCACCCGTTAAACCTGTTTAACCCTTGTAATGTAATAACTTGTTTAGATATTCTGGTTAAATGGGTCAACCCAAAACCGTTTAACCCATTCAACCTGTGTATACTTATTTAACCCGCTAACCAATTTTTATATATAAAGGTTAAGCATGTCGTGTTTGAGTTAGGGTTGACATGACTAAACTGATTATTTAAGCCCAACTTGCTAATCCAAACCGTCAACCTAAACCCGACCCGAATTTCCACCCTGGAACCAATCTGGTGCATCACCAACTTGTTAACAAAACAACAAAATAAGGAAAAAACAAATAAGTCAAGTGTACGATCATTTTCATGACCATGCATTAAAAGAAAAATTCGATCTCAACATGCACCCAATACGTATTCACTATTTATTCCTTAGCAAACAAGTTAACATAAACATTGTATATATATATATTCACATTCCCATGTGACCTAGTTGCTAAATTTTTCAATTTGGCTTTATTCGTTGCTTCAACTCATGATAAAAGATAGTGATCATGCATAACATTGTGGAAGATGGGTACGTACCCGAAACGACGATGATGATGATGAGATATCGGAAAGATGTAAGAAAAGAAAGACTAAGTTGATGAAAAAAGAGTGTAATTTGCACGACCCATTAGTCGTATTTGGCTTTGATATCGTGTTGATGATACTTAGCCATCTCGATGCACGCAGCGTGGCTACCATACTTCTTGTTTCGCGTGGTTGGCGTAGTGTGGCTTCAAGTGATACCATTTGGTCTAGAAAGGTATATAGACATATTTGAATGTGAATATACTTTCTTTTTCACATATACTTTCATGTTTCTGCATGATATTTGGAGCTAGTGCTGGTTATTTCAATATAGGAGTAGTTTCTGTTAGATTGGTACGGGTCGTGCTGATTTAATGTTTGTTTGTCTATTAGAGTTATTTTCACTAACTCTTTATCAGTTAACGTCGTGAATCAGCCAGAAAAATAATCGACATAGAGTGCTTTTGGATCACATTATATAATATTATCGGTAGGAAAGAACTTTTATGTGGCTTACTTTCTGATAGTGTGAAGAGCTATGGGCTGGAAAAGCTCATTTACCGCGTTTGCCCCGAGTTGAGGGGTTGTCAAAGCTGTCTGCTTTCTCATTATCCGTTAAAGATGGCAAACGGGTAAATTGCTTCCCCACGACCGTTAATTACTCATTTCATATTAAATAGAGAATAGTATGATCTTATAAACAACGGTTGTTCTCTCTTGACTTAAGTTCTTTATCAGAACAGGATCATGAAGGAAGATCTTTGGGATCATGCTTGGGAGTTTCACTTCAAAAAGGCATGTACTTTGTAACTTATTATGCTGGTGTCGATATCAACTTGAACAGTTTATGCATGTTTAAATTTCTCTATTTATTCCATCTACTCAGAATGGGTCGATTTGGGTTATGTTTTACATCTAGCGGATCAATTGTAAAGAGTGTGTTTTGGGTTAACCCAACCTGACCCAAACTGAGCCAAAAGTTACCCATTTTGACATGTTACCCAGCCCACCCGACCCAACTGTTTTGACCCGTTACCCATTCTTCTCATTTTAACTTTTCAGCAACCATATCATCATTCTCCCACATTATCATGTTGCTTGCTATTTTAAGTTTGGCTGATGATCTAAAACCTCTAACAGGAAGCTCCAGAATACTGGCGCAATTTGGACCCATTTTGGATAGGGACGGAGCCATCAATGCGCCGCTACTTTCATCCAGATGGGACCCTAACGGCTGATCCTGGTGACAAGGTATGGGGTGGCCATGAATGTTGTTACTCCATAGTTACAAGTTTCACGGCGGATGGAAAGATGAGGGAGCATCATGTAAGAATCAACCGTTGGCCACAAATGTCCGTATGTAGGAGGCCTGATTGGGGTTGGGAAATGTCAAACTATCTCTACTGCTACTCTAGTGTTCCCGATGCTTATAAGAATGGTGGCACCGGTCCCTGCCTTCACGTGCTTTAATTCTCGTATCTTTTTGTGCATCATAGTTTCTGGCCCGTAAATTTTCATGTGCAAGCCATCATACTGTCTGATAACTTTCACTTTTCTACCTGCATGAGACGATGTTGTTTTGAGGGTTCTTAGAAATTGTAATAGTGTTACGACTTACAAGTAATGTGTGGAAACTAAAATCAACTGATACACATTAGGTAATCATATATTCGTAAACTACAAAGGCCAAGAAAAAAACATACCGTACAACATTACACATATGATGTCTGATACTAGTATTAAGAACCATGTAATATATTCACTTTCATAGTATATTCATCGTCTTAGAGCATTATATGGGCTGCTGTAAATGACTGTTCGATTGACGCGTTTTAGAAATTTTAACAAATGATACATAAAGATTCATTCCACTATAACACCGCGTGTCCTTTTCTATAAGGTCTGTAAAGATCAACGCTTCATTGCGATTATATTCAAGTTTTGTCACTTGGTGAGAAACTTGAAATGAACATCTAGAAATTGAAACTCTGTTATGAGAACTACAAGGACTGAATTGTAATGAATGTATAGTTGGAGGTTTTGTTTTTTTCGTAGTATGGGGGTGTATTTTGCTATTATTTAATAGTTAGTTTGTTATTACATGGTAAATTGGCAATACTGGGGGTGTTGATCGGTTCGGTTATCAGGTTATTCGGTTAATTTTTTTTGAGTTTCCCGGAAAACCGAACCGAACTAGAATTCATCTGAACCGAACCGAACCGAAAATCGAATTCGAATTCGGTTCGGTTCTCGGGTTGACCCGAATAACCTGAATTTCACATTTAAAAAAAAATTAATAATTAAATTGATTTTTAGTAAACAAAAAATTATTATTAACATAAAATATGTTTCTTTATTTTATTATAATATTTTAATGGTATTTATATATATAAATATATATATAAAAAATATATTTATCTATATGAATTCGGTTTTCGGTTCGGAGTGCCAAACCCATATCCAACACGAGAACCGAATTAATAGTTCGGTTCGGTTCGGTTTTGGCGAATTCGGTTCGGTTCTATTATTTTCGGTTCGGTTCGATTTAGGTTTTCGGTTTTTTCACTTTTTTTCTCACCCCTAGGCAATACCTTAATATCATGAACTGAACTGAACCTGTAACAAATGTATAAATGAAGACCAGTAAGAACTGGATTAGTTTGGGGCATTCAAAATGTTAAGCCATTCAATTCCTTTTTAATCATGGTTTCCGACTAATTCAGAGTTTTTTTAAAAAAGTTATTCTAGTAAAATATATTAAAATCAAAAAGTTTAAATACAAATGTAATGTGGTTGAAGTATCACATTAACCTCAAGCCATAAACACTCACAACTCTAGCTACATACTACATAATTATAAGGTAACACTAGAGAACAACATAATGGCAATCGCAACACCACTTATCCACATAGTTTGAATCAACCGCCACACATACTCAAATCAGGTAAACCTCTTTTTTTTTCCAGAAGGTTGACGTGGCCGTTTTATGGTTGTTTGCACACCCATTCAAAATGTTAGAGCATTTGCATAAAGTATAATTTAAAAAAAAAATCCTAACTGACAATGTTAAAAGAGTTTTTCTAACTTGTGCCCCAGGCGCCAAGGCCGTCTCATGGATTTCGGTGGCCCCGTGCCATCACCACAAAAAGACCCTAAACACACACACAAAATATACATGTATGAGTAGTGCGTGAACTAATTAAACTGAAACCCCATGTTTTATGTATATATATAATAGAAGTATATGGAATTTTGTGGCATTCGTCAAGTGGTGGCCCTGTGCAATGGCACCTCTTGCATTCCCCTAAAGACAGCACTGCCATGTGCACAATTTTAAGAGGTCTCCACAACTTGTGTGTCACCTTTTGAATAACCAATAGTCATTTCATTCAGAAGATGCCACGTAGACGGTAAGACCCTCTTTAACCTATATGCTCATGAGACACAAATAAAAAAAATCCAAGTTAAATATGGTAAGCAAATTTGTTTGCTAGAAAAATAGTAGTATAATGTGGTATTAGGAGAATCTGCCCTATTATTTTGGAAGAAATTATATATGTTCTATACTTATATTAGTGACCATCCATGCATTCATGCATTTCCACAAATATGGTTAATGGTCCACTTTTCGAATCCTTAATTACCATTCATCTTCATGCATTATGGTTAAAACCTCTTATATTCAACAAATTTATCAATTTTATTAACCAAAACTTTAAATAAATCGGATCGCTATGAAGATATTCATCCTTTTCACATCATTACTTTTCGTTGTCGCTGCAGTATCTGCAAAAAAGCCAATTACTTGTTTTTCGGGTGGTTGGATCGTCAATGTTGTCGATGATATCAATAGCAAAGAGTTGATTCAAGTTCATTGTAAATCAAAGAATGACGATATTGGTATGAAATCAATTGGATTTGGCCAATCCGTTGATTGGAAATTTTGTGAGACCATTATTACTCCTGGTACTCTTTACTTTTGCCATTTTTATAAGGGTAATCAAGAACAAGTTTTCGACGTGTTCAACGATAAGATCAAGCATACGTGTCGTGAGAAGGACCGGAAGATGGATTATTGGGCATGCACTTGGTTGATTAGATCCGACGGGTTTTACATCCGAGATCGGTCTCAAGGTGGGGAGACTGATAGGAAAATGTATGAATGGAAGCAGGGGAGGGCATTATAGAAGTTTAGGGTACAAAACTACGTACCCTAATATTTTACTTTTTGTAATCTTTTGTAATGTAAATTCATAAATGTAATACTATCTCCGTCCCATATTAAGTGTCCATTTTTGACTTTGAAAAGTCTTTTTTCTTCAACTTTGACCTTAATTATTTCTTCTTATGTTATATGATACTAAATGCAAAATATATGAATGGATAGATTTTCGAATGTATTTTTCATTGGTATAATTTTCAGTAAGCATTATATAACATAAAGAAAAATATTTACGGTCAAAGTTTATGAAAAAAGAATTCAAAAAGTCAAAAATGGACACTTAATATGGGACGGAGGGAGTAGATATTTGTAATGGTAATAGTTTAACATTCTAAATATTATATGTCCAAACTCAAAGAACGCCAAAGGCTTGATGAAATGCTTGAATGAAGTAAAAGAATTGAACTTCAAATGTAATTCATTATAAAGTTAATGATTTATTAGTTTATACAAAAGATTTACAAACCCTAAAACCCTTCTCCTCGTGCTTCCCTTGTTCGATCGGCCATGGACCAAGAACATACCACACGTGTGTTTTTGTCTTGCTTCGAGCAATCTTTTGTGACATGTGATGCTGTTAACTCAAGACTAGCAGCTATATACTTTGTCTAAGTGTTAGTTTGGATACCGGCCGGACTGTTCTACACTTGAATAGAGTTTGTCATCGTTGTGTTTCTAAGTGTTGTTTGTGTGTTCGTGTTCAAGAAAAGCAATAAGGTATGTCTTTATTATTAATGCATAATTAATTAAATAGTCGATGTATGAAAAATACGGATCTCTTGGGGTAAAAACTCTTATATTCATGCTTAATTAAAACCATAAAAATTGCTATAGTGGGATTTGGGAAGTTCGGCCAATTCCTGGAAAAGACACTAGTTCATGAGGATATATTCCCGCATTGATTACTCCTTTGTTGCTACTGAGCTTGGCGTCTAATTTTTACTCGAACGATGAAGATCTCTGTAAACAACAACCCGAGGCGATCCTTATGTGCACCTCAATCCTATCTATGGAGAAAGTAATCATCTCATTGCCATTATCAAGGTTGATCCATAACCTTGTTTTTGTAGCACTACAAGAAATATGAGAACAGGTGACGAACTTTTCCCCGGCGACATATGTCGCTGGGGAATATGCACTAAACGACAAAATCAATTTTTCTCATGGAAGTTTATGCATATTTGTTGAGTACCTAGTGTTCAATGAATTGTCTAAGTTTAAAGACACTTTGAAATCATCTCACCTCACATGATTACTTAAGGCTCTTATTTTCTAGAAGCATACTACTATGGTTATGATTAAACTCCGAGTCTTTTAGTTCAAAAAAAAAAGAACTCCGAGTCTTTGGAAGAATGCCCCTGGATAGTCTTTGGTAGCAAAAGCTAGGCTGATTAAGACTTTACAGATTTGTTCAATACTTGACACTTGCATTAAATGAAATCGATTCTCATTATTTAGTGGTTGGTTATTAGTTTGAAAATTGATTATTAGCTTCTGAAAACCCATCAATTATGGGGTATTAAGGCTGCGTTTAGTTGGAGGAAAACACCCTTGTTTTCCACAAAATGTTTTGTGGAAAACAAGGAAAACAGATATCGCGTTCATTTCGTCGTTTTCCAACAAAATTCTCTACAAAACACAAAATCCCTATTTTCTCCTTTTATACACAAAACTAGAAAACAATTTTATTTTGTTTTCCCCGTTTTCCTTTTATGACACCCATATCTATTTTCCTCTTATTTCTTACGTTTTATAGGCTTTTATAAGTTTTTTGATGTTTATGTACGCTTACAGACTTTTTTTATGTTTTCATCCGTTTTTACGATTTCGACAGTTTTTTTACGTTTTCGCCCGTATTTTTACGATTTCGTCCGTTTTTTTACGATTTCGTCCGTTTTTTTGCGATTTCGTCCGTTTTTTTCGATTTCGTCCGCTTTTTTACGATTTTGTCCGGTTTTGTACGATTTCGTCCGTTTTTTTTTACGATTTCGTCCGTTTTTTAAGTTTTCATCCGTTTTTTACGATTTCGCCAGTTTTTTTTCGTTTTCGCCCGTATTTTTACGTTTTCGTCCGTTTTTTTACGATTTCGTTTGTTTTTTTACGATTTCGTCCTTTTTTTGCAATTTCGTCCCTTTTTTTGCTATTTCGGCCATTTTTTACGATTTCGTCCGTTTTTTACGATTTCGTTCGTTTTTTACCGATTTCGTCCGTTTATCTTAGCTACAGCAAGGTAATTCTACCTCATGTTACAGTATACACCTCAATTTTAGATAAATCAAACCAAAGATATCTACTAAGACACGTTTATACTAAAGGTTATAAAAAAATTAAGAGAAATGATATATCCTCCTACTATTTGTTCCTACTTATCTTATACTCACAGGATGCTGACATGTGGCAGAAGAGAATATGTGGAGAAAAAACATATTTTATATTGGTGTGTGTAGGAGGATAAGTAAGAATAAGAAGTAGGAGGATATAGCAAAGCTCAAAAATTAATGCTGTCAATGAGTGAAGGCTATCTTATTGGTTTCTAATAACTGAGTTTCAGCTTGCTGACAGATTATTTGTCTCAAATCCTAGAGGTCGAGGTTGAAGATCTTACACAGTACACTAGACTCCAACTGATCACAGGGTTGTGTTGGAATTTGACAAGTTACCCAATAAGCATGGTTTGTGACCTTTAGGTCTGATCCCCGGACCTGGGCGGCCACCTTAAGCCACCACCATGTCAAAGCCTAGCCGTCGCCGCTTATCCATTATCTAAACATAAAAACCTGATAACTCCTAAACCGCTAAGAGTTCACTAATGTTTTCAGCGCCATTAACTTCGCAATTAAATTCCGAAGAAAAGTATTCCGAAATTGCAACCGTAGCCACCACGACGCGTCCCATTAGTGCCCGTTTTAGCCCGTTTTGGCCCGTACCCGTTTTGCCTGATGCCCGCGCCCGCCCGTTTTGCCGCCTCTATTTTTGTGTTTCGAATATGTCTTTATAATATTACAAAAGTAAATAGAGAATTGAGATAGAAACAACAACACTTGAACATGTATTCTAGTTTTGTAAAATGAAAAACACAAACACATGTTTCTTTAACTAAACGCGTTTTCGAAATTTTCAATTATTTTGTGGAGATGAAAACCTCCTCCTTTTTCCTACAAAACAGAAACAGAAAATGATGAAAAATGTTTTCCAACTAAACACAACCTTAGAGTTAGCTTAGCTAACGTCATCAGTGGTCGTTGATTTGTAATTTTTAGTTCTAAAGAAAATGCTACCGAAATCGCTAAGCAGATTCTTGCAGGAAAAAAAGTCCACTCTTTTTCAGATTCATTTAGATTGACTGCTATAAAAGTTTTTGTCAAGATAACTATCTTTCCTTTGCTTTTATCTTTAGCTCTATTGTTTTCTTATAACTGAACAGTTTTCCTTTTCAGTTCCTGCTTTCGTGCTTAAAGTCTGCGGAAGAATATTAGAATGTATTAGATAGTGGCCCAAGTCCATTAAGGTTTTTAGGGTTTTGATTTTTATTATATATACCATTATAAATAATGAATCAAAACTATGGGGAATTTTTTATAATACACGTATGAGATAACATTCAAAAAACTTTGTATTGGAAATTTTAATAAGAATTTAATCTCTTGAAGAATGTCGACAAGAGGTAAAGTCCCTGCCATTGGTATCGATCTTGGAACTACCTACTCATGTGTGGCTGCTTGGAAGCACAACCGCGTTCAGATCATAGTGAACGATCAAGGAAACAGGACTACTCCATCGTATGTCGCCTTCAACGAGACTGAACGTTTGGTTGGTGATGCTGCTAAAAATCAGGCTGCTTATAACCCCGCCAACACCATCTTCGGTTTGTCACCTCTCTTTTTTAATTACATGCTGCAGGCTAGAGTTTAGGAGAATTCAAGATCAACTCGGCTAGAAAATTTTGATAAATTTTTTTAGGGTTAATAATCAACTTTGTTCGTTTAATGTCTATGTATAACAAGTCTAAACTTTCTAAGAAAAATCTGATAACATCATTTGCGAGCCTACTTTTATATGTGTTTATACAAACACCTGCATTACACATAAGATAATGCTAGCTAGGTAAGGTGTTATAAGCACAAGCTCGGCTCGTTATAACTTAGATCACATTTTATATGCTTGAGCTCGAACTCGATAAACTCATAAAAGCTCGAGTCTATTAAATCCCTACAAGGTTTTTGCCATATAAACTTGATAAACTCATATAAAATCATAAGAACTTAGTTTATTGTTAAGTGCGTATTTATAATTATTGAACAGATGTTAAGCGGTTAATCGGAAGAAGAGCCAGTGACAAAACTGTACAAGAAGACATGATGTTGTGGCCTTTTAAAGTCGTGGTTGGGAAGGAAGACAAGCCAATGATTGTAGTCACATACAAGGGTGAAGAGATGGAATTTACTTCAGAAGAAATATCTTCCATGGTTTTATTAAAGATGAAAGGGGTTGCTGAAACGTTTCTTGGATCGACTGTTGATAAGGCTGTGATCACAGTTCCTGCTTATTTTAATGATTCACAACGGCAATCAACAAAGGACGCTGCAACGATTGCTGGACTTGAAGTTATTCGTATGATTAACGAACCTACAGCGGCTGCGATTGCTTATGCTCTTGATAAAAAAGCTAGTATAGATGGCAATACGAATGTATTAGTTTTTGACTTGGGTGGCGGTACTTTTGATGTTTCCATTCTCACAATTGACGACAATGGAGTGATCGAGGTTAAAGGTACAGGTGGCGACACACATTTGGGAGGTGAAGACTTTGATAACAGAATGGTGAATCATTTTGTACAAGACATCAAGATGAAACACAAAGAAGATATTAGTAAGAACCTAAGAGCTTTGGGTAGGTTAAGGATTCATTGCGAGAAAGCAAAGAGAATTATATCAACAGCTTTTCAGACAAAAATAGATATTGATTGTTTGTTTAATGGGATTGATTATTCAGCAAAGTTTACCCGAGCTAAGTTCGAAGAGGTTAATCTGGATCTTTTTGAGAAATGTGTTGAGACTGTAAAAAGTTGTTTAAGTGATTTGAATATGAAGGTGGATAGCATTGATGACGTGGTTCTTGTTAGTGGATCGACCAGGATACCCAAGGTACATGACATGCTAAAGGATCTGTTCAATGTTAAAATCACTCAGCCAATGGATGAATCCTGACGAGTCTGTTGCCTGTGGTGCTGGAATTTTAGCTGCAAACTTAAGCGGAATGGGTAATGAAGCTTTGCAGGCTCTTAAGTTAGTAGATGTTACTCCTTTGTCTCTTGGTGTGGGCATTTTGGGAGATATTATGAATGTATTGATTCCGCGGAATTCACCTATACCAACCAAGAAGGAAGCAGTGCTCCATACCGTGATCGATAATCAAACTTCCATGACTATTTCGGTGTATCAAGGTGAGAGATCCAAGTTGAAAGAAAATTTTTTATTGGGAGAGTTTTCGCTGTCCGACCTTCCATCTGCTCCACGGGGGGTAGTTAAGGCAATTGTATGCTATGAGATAGATGCCAATGGGATCCTCAATGTATCAGCTAGAGAAATTACCACCGGCAGGAACAAATCAATCCAGATAACTAACAATTGTAGCCTGTCGAAAGTGGATATTGAGAAGATGATTAAAGATGCTGAAAGGTATAAGTTAGAGGATGAAGCGTACGTGAACAAGGTGAAGGCCCAAAAAGCGTTAGATGACTATATTTATAAGTTAAAATCCAATATTAAGAATTATAATGTCCGGTTGAGGCTTAGAAGTATGGGACTTAGTGTAAAAGATTTAGAAGATTTAGAACATCAGATTGAGATGGCAGCTGAGTGGCTTGATGAAAATCCTGATGCTGAAATTGATGAGATAGAGGGCAAGAAAGAAGAGCTTGACGATATATGCAGACGTTCCCATTTGAACCTTGTATTGAAAGGAAAAAAAGGCACCATTTCACAGCCTTGAGTCATTAACCCATGTTATCATGATATAGCTGGCAGAAGCAAATTTTGATATTTAAGAATCTTTATCTTGAACTTCTAAGGTAAACCATTTTTCATGTACTGTTGTTTTGTTATGATTCAAGGTTCAGTGTTCGGCCCAATTTTTTATATATATAAATACGCAATAAAAAAAAATACTCGGCACAAAATAAAAAAAGAAAATTATAAAAGTACTGATTTATTCGGATCAAAAATACCCGCGCCATGAGGCCCAACACATAAGCCCATACATACAAAACCACTATAAAACATGAGACAAAAAAAAAATAAACCTGCACAAAATAATATTAAAACAAAAAAAATTTCGGCACAACATAATAATTTTTTTTACAAAATACTGACTTTATTCAGATAAAAAAATACCCGCGCCATGAGACCCGATACATAGGCCCATATAAAAAAAAACTATTAACCATGAGACCAAAAAAACAATCCCGCACAAAATAAATAAAAAATAAAATAAAGATAACACCCTACAGCAACGTGCGTACTTAATAATTTTAAAATAAATTCTTTCTGTTACTATTCATTTTACTGTAGCTGCTACAGTGTTCGGCCCATTGGGCTCCCAGTTTGGGCCGGCCTATTTTTTTATATATAAATACGCAATAAAAAAATACTCGGCACAAAATAAAAAAAGAAAATTACAAAAGTACTGATTTATTCAGATTAAAAAATACCCGCGCCATTAGGCCTAACACATAAGCCCATACAAAAAAAACCACTACAAAACATGAGACCAAAAAAAATAAACCCGCACAAAATAATATTAAAAACAAATTTTGTTCGGCACAA
>BQNB010053662.1:7920-39903 GCA_026074375.1 Tanacetum coccineum
AATAGTGGACACTTATTTAGGGACGGATGGAGTATTCAATAAGATGATAGTTTTATTACGCGAGCAAGTACTTTCAAATTTTGTTTCTAACTTTAATTATTCGAGTTTACTTTGAGATAGTCAAATTCACTGAATACAAGTATGAAAATAGAAAGCATGTATATTATAAAAAGTAATCTTATTGGTGTCATTTTTGTAATCAACACAACTTGATTTAGGGTTTACAAAACCCTAAAATCTCATTAAAACATCATCGCTAACACAATTGTAAGATCTCTGATCAAACTAACAATCTTTGAACACATTTGGATTGTAGTGATTCAATTTCGGATTATGAAGATTTGTGTGATGATATTTAGTTCATGGTGAAGATTCTCTATAATGGTTATGAACAAATTAAGTCTTAAGTTAAAGATGGCTTTATACCCCAACTTGTTTCAAAGCTCGTCCGATAAACGGGCTAGCTTTAAAAATTCGTTTAAGATAATATAAGATGGAAAACAATGAGTATGTCTTCCAAAAAACAATATAATGATGATAAAGTTAAAAACATAACGTTTTCCGGATACCAAACTGGGAAGAAATACTGATGATAAATGTTACAACGGGGTCCGTTGTGTAAACCATGTAAAGCTGGTGAATGAGTGTTTTTATAGACAACGTTGTTTGTATTGTTTTTTTGTTGCTATTGAAAATGTTAAGTATATATTTATCACAAATCAAAGTATCACTTTAAAAACTAGTTTTAATGCCCGTGCACGCACGGGGTTTAGACATTATGTTTTTTTAAATACATGTATGATTTTTATTTTTATTTTGTTTTATAAGTTATGTTATAGAGTATTATCGAAATCATATGAAGAGAATAGATTCATATCTTATATATATTATATGAGCTTGAGGATAATTACTAATTTTTTTTTTCTTTTAATTTACCTGTTAACTAACTCGACATTGTGAGCCGACTAATCTCTACAAAACTACTATTTTAGGTAGCCCGAAGTCGGCTCATGTGAACCTTCGAGGCCACAAGGGGATTAGTTTTCTCCTCGTTATATTCGAACCATTGACCTCCACTTTGGAAGGCTGGTTATCTTATCGTTGGGTATGCAGTTGATATTGTATATGTTTTATGATTCTAGTTGCATTATTGAGTCATCTATACTTAAGATTAATGGTCACACTTTGTGTTAAAACATGTAAAAATTTAGCTTCGCAATCGAATTTAAAAGCATCAAGTTGAGTTATCAAAATCGTCAATATTTATAGAATATAGAAAGCTAAAAAACTCAAATAAGTATTATGTTTCGTACATACAATATGTTTTGGTCAAACAAAGATTTACCTATCGTATATTTTTAATACATATACAAATATAAAAAGAGTTTTACCCATTTTTCCGTCACCAACACTTTTTTAAGATATAAAAGTAGCCTAGATTGTTATATATGATTTATAGTCATACATACATGTCAATGTAATAAAGACTTTTTGAGAAATTTAAATGTTAGAATTTTAGTACGTATTAAACAAAAAGAAAAAAAATGCAGTTCTTCCAAACACGTCAATGAATAGCTAGAAAATCCTTTTATTAATTTATGATATTTTATGTGCTTCGGTGTTTTTCTATTTGGTTATACAACATAATTTCAGACCGACAATGAAAAATCCATCAAAAAGTATTCGGGTAGATTTGGGAAGTGATTAGATACTGTTAAATCTTTGTTTGGAAGTAAAAAATTGTTTACGTTTGTAATATTTTAAAATATAAAGTCTACGGGTATAAAGTTTAAGGGGTTATTTGTTTATTTTTTAAAGTTATAATAAAACATGTAAATTTATAAATTTACACTTAACTCCATATAATTTATTTAAAATTAAAAATCACTAAATTTTTATTAATTACCTTCACCTTTTTCAAGTTTTTCTCTTCACAAATTTGACACATATATTTTTATGTGTTTTTTTTCTCGTCATATTTCTCCACCACAAATTTTTTATTTTGATCAAATCGATTTAATTTTGACTTTTTATTGACCAATCAGATCACACGATTTTGCCTACGTGGCAAAATCAAGCGTTCTGATAAGTCTAATTTTTAAATTCATATGATTCAATTTGATGGAAAACTCCGAAATGATGTAATTTTTTTATTATATAAAAAAGAGGCAAAATCAAGCGTTCTGATTGGTTCTAATTTTTAAATTCATATGATTCAATTTGATGGAAAACTCCGAAATGATATAATTTTTTTATTATATAAAAGATGGCACGAAAGAACGTCTAGCCATAAAGGGACGAAAACTACTTAGAGAACATGAGATATTGGTTAGGGAATCCCTTGAAGAAACCTCACCGCTGGCGATTACGATTGGCGAATAATCTTAAAGAAAAAAGAAAAAAACCCAATCGGTCACTATCTTGTTTACTTCCATCGCACCATTAATTATCTATATTATACTTTTGTCTCGACGATCGTGCAATCATCAATAATAATTATTTTCCAATCGATCCTTATTGTTTACTTCTAACGCATAATTATTATTCTATTATTTGTTGATTTAATTAGGATTTGATCTTCTGATCAGCAGCAACTAATCCATTATTATTTTTTTGCGCTTAAATCCAACCCTAGATGTCTAGGGTTTTCGTTATTGAAGATTAGGCGTATGATCTTCTAGTTTTTCGTAATACTTGTTGCGGGTTGGATACATTGGGTATGGAGCGAGGGTTTATGAGTCAAAAGGGAAGTGGGGTTAGAGAGGTGTAAAGGAGAAGAGTCTCAATAGAAATTCGATAAATACCTCTTCAGGTATTGGTGTGTCTACGGAATCAGATGATACTATGAATGATGTTACTCCAGTTGGTGTTGCATCTGCTGTTAAGGAGGGTGTAACACCATCTGTGGTTGACATGATTGTGGAGAAGGAAAAGATAAGCTCTTTGGAAGATACTACAGTTCTGGAATCTTTTCACCATTAACTATGCCGGTTACTACTACGGCTGGTAATGCCCCTGGTAAGTCTTCGTATGCTAATATAACTGGTAAACCAAGTGGGAAGAAAGTGAATGTTCATACTTTGTTTACACCCGGGGGTAATGGGATTGATGTGGTTGTTCCGGTGGATTCTATACATGCTATAAGTGAACGATTTGCTAATACAGCTTATGGTTATTTCATGGGGAAGAAGGTGGCATACCCTGTTGTTGCTAACTATGTTAGGAACACTTGGGGTAAATATGGGCTTATTCGCTCAATGTTCAGCTCGTCTACTGGATTATTCTCCTTCCAATTTAGCTCCATGGACGGATTAGATGCTATGCTTGAGAATGGTCCATGGTTTATCCGGAATAACCCGCTTATCCTGAAGAAATGGTATTCGGATGAGAACTTATTGAAGGAAGATGTTAGTACTATTCCAGTTTGGGTTAAACTCCATGGTGTACCTGTTACGGCCTTCAGCGAGGATGGCTTGAGTGTCATTGCTACTAAACTGGGTACTTCTCTAATGCTTGACTCTTATACATCTGATATGTGTATGCAATCTTGGGGTAGGTCAAGCTATGCTAGAGTTGTGATTGAGCTTCGAGCTGATGTGAAGTTGAAAGATAACATTGTCGTGGCTATGCTGAAAATTACCAGGGAGGGCCATTATACATGTAATGTCCGTGTTGAGTATGAGTGGAAACCTCCTAGGTGTTCGTCCTGTAAGTTTTTTAGACATATTCATGAGGAATGCTCAAAGAATACAGGTCCTGGTGAGAAAAAGATTGTGAAGAAGTTCTCGAGGTGTTCCGGTTGGTCTAAAAATAGGTTTTAAACCTTAGAAAGAATATAGACCTGTTCGTAAAAAGACTACTGCTAGCTCTAGCGATAATAAAAAGAAAGGTGTGGAACCTACTATTGAGGTCAGTAATTCTAATCCATTTGATGTTCTTAATTCGGTCGATAATGATGAGGAGTTAGGTACCTATGGGGGGACTACCAATTTGGTAAATAATGAAGCTACTTCAAGTGGATCCTCTTTTATGAATGTCGAAAATAATAAGGAGTTTGCTAGTAATACTCCTATTGGTGAGAAAATTGATAAAATAGAACGACAAATTTGTGAAGGTGAACTTAGACTGTTGGATAATGACGGAAACCTGCTAGTTCCAACGGGTGTTGTGAAAAGTGATAGTGAAGTGGAAGTGGAAGTGGTTTTTGATGAAATTGCTAACTTAAGGATTTCAACGAGTGGTAAAGATGAAAGTGATAAAGGTTATGGTGCTTATAGCTTGTTGGAACAATGGAGGGATTCTTATCCGGATAATGATGATTATGGCCCGTATGATGATGATATGTATGAGAATCAGGATTTGTCCGAGCACCTTTAGTCTATTTGTGATGATCTTGATATCATGGTCCGTGGTAGGAAGAAGAAATAGATTTTTTGTTGTTTGTTGAGTCAATTGTAATCTAGCCTTAGTAGTATCCTCTTATGGAGTAGCTGTGCTTGTTATGTTTGCTTTTTTGCTTATGTAACGGGCTGAGATTTGGGACTCACCCACATCCTTTGTACTAAATCGCTTTTTTGGAGTAATACATTTACCGGGGAAACCCTTTACCCAAAAAAGATATTGGTTAGATCACTTGAAATGTCATTCTTTTATACCAATAGAAAAATGAAGATCCTTATTTCCTCACGTGATTTTACATAGAATGACTTTCACTTGAGCCCAGCTAAAGCAATCTGGTATCCTTGCATTTTAAGCCGCCTGTTCGGAAGTAACTTATTTGTGTGTAGAACAACAGTTAGCAAATGGTGAATTGCTGAATTATCCGCTTCATCATTTACCCGATGATACTCTAAACACAATTAAGTTGCTCGAGAATAGGAGATCTAAAAAGTAACTCCACTTAAGCCCGAGTGTATCAGCTAAAGACGTATGTGTTTTTTCCATATCCGCGTTGGGTATGTTCTTGTAAATCTAGAATAATTGCTTAGAGTATCTAAGGTGGAGTCTCCTGCGTAACGCGGTCCCTTAGAATATGTGAACACCAAAGAATTGCACCAACTGTAAACAAACTCCTGCCAACATTCATTAGAGCTCTTTAATCTGATGAGAGAGGCTCAGATAAGAGCTACAAGTATAATTAGATCGACGATGACAGCTAATAATCTTTTACCACATAACTGTAAAAAAGTTAAAGAAAAACAAAAAAGATAAAAACTTTTACTCTACTATGCCCTCATCCTTATTCATAGAAGCTTTCTTGAACAGGTTGTCAATCATTTCTTGTAACCCATTAGAAGAGTGTTCACATCACCAATAAGATCTGCACCTATTTGTAACCGCCATTTGCACATGTAAATGGAATTTTAATCGTGACCATTGCTTAAAAATGTACTATTTTCGAAGATTAAAACAAAAAATTAGATATATCATGAAATCCATATTAAACGCCATGATTTATAACATGCTTAAAACAACATAAAGAATAAAATTACGGAGTACCTGAGGTTGTATATTGGCTTTATAAATAAAACAAAGCCATTCCTGAATCATATCGTCTTTACGATGCAACACCCTTTTGTACACAAACCCGATGTTATTAGGATGCCAGAACCAACACACATGCCACCTGAGACATTGTCCGTTTTCTATTTAGAATATGAACGGTATGTAAAATGGACATAGCAACATTGGGGTAAGGAGGATAGGAGAAATCGATATAAAGGTTTTTAGTAAGCGTGTCACGACAAATTTTGACACAAAGAAGGTCAGATCACGGTATCCTCGAGCACTCCTCCCCCCTTGCAATTGTCATAGAGAAAATTTATATCTTTTTCTTCCATCTCCCTTACACCAACATTAACCTGCCCATCTGACGTATCATGGATAACGTAAATAAAAAATTGAGTGATGGCTCAGTAAGTAGAAACAACATATGCATGCTTTGGCTTGGATACTACAGTAGCCACAAAAACTCAGCTAACATCGGATGACAGAATCATCACAGCCAAACAAGTGTTATCCAAATCAAATATACAAACACAACCTATGAAATATATTGAAATTTGTATTGCCCTAACTTAATGTCAGATAGTGAAAAGCATTGGTTACAACATTAAGTTGAAACGGCCAATAAATTAAGGGCAAACATTATATTGAAAGACGCATATGGAAAACATATGTTGTTTCAACATAAGCGTCATCGATACTTTGATATTTATGCGTTACAATTTTTTTTGCATGACAAAAGGAACTCTAAAAAGGTTGTTGACCCACACAAGCTAAACAACTACAATATAAATTAGATTTACAAAAACACTGCATAAAATATACGAAAAGCTGCACCACTAAAAGTATAATCAATATACGAAAAGCTGCACCACCAAACAACAACGCCGGAAAACACAGAGTGTCACCACTAAAAGTATAATCAATACCCATGATGCTACAAGATTGTGTGACGAAAACCTCTGCCGGCACCATACGCAGAACTCCCATGATAACAACATCAATGGCAACCTGAAACCGTGGATTTAGATATAAGAGCACAACCTTGATGAGCCTCGGGACTCAAAAGACAATAAAAAACTTTTGGAACTCTAAAGATATAAGAACAAACATAAGAACACACTTATATTTTGACACAAAAAATACACCTTACAGTCCTTACGAATATACGCAACCCATATCATAGCTTAACGATTGCGCGCGAATTTCCAAAAACCGCATTACCTGGATGACATTTATATTACAGAAATACAAAAAAAGACACCCACATTAGGTGCTATAAATTATAACATCCCTAAATGACTGCTCATTTTATATGCCTTATATAAGTTGTTACCACAACCGCTGATTTCATAGCCGCTATAAGGCGTGTCCTATTTGGCGTTCAAAAAAACACAGGACACACCACCTACAAAATCGACACTTATGACTTATTATGGTTAAACAACGTCACGAGTTCTTCCATTTGGCTTCACAAAACAACACTTATCAAATCAACACCAATGACCACATATCATACTCATGATCACATAACTAGCTAATTTGACACCCAACCATCCAACCGTTTTATACAGCCAAAAAAAGAAAAACTTGAAACATCATCACAGCCAAATAAAACACAACTTCAAAGAATTATAAAATCAGTAGATTTAAGCTTAAACAAACACAAATACATGTCCAGAAATTCATAAAATAAAAAAAGCAAAACACTATGCATGAACGAATCTGATAGCAATGAATCCAGGACATGGATTCTTGAAACAACGAAACCGTATACGACCACCAAAACTTGCAGCAAGCCATATAGAATCATATAATGACGGAGCTTAAACAAACACAAACACATATTCACAGTTTTAGAAACAAAAAAAATCAACCACAATACCATGCATCAACGAATCTTGTAGCAACAAAACCTCAACATAGACTCTTGAAACACCAAAACCCTAATCGATTACCACTACCTCAGATCTAAAACAACCAAACTAAAGAACCAATATGTGTGTTTTAGAGAGAGGAATTAGACACCCAAGACATAAATTGGTCTAATGAAATACATGTGGAGTGATAATGGATAACATCTGTACACCATGCAGTAAAGGATAAAAATCAAGTGGCACCTAATGAAACCTACTATCAACTTTTTAATCCCTTAAGTCATCGATCGGGTTGGCTTGTAAATAGTGTCGGCAAAATTTGCAGCTCTACAGTGAACCCAAGCCGACCCACTCCCTCAAGCTGATCCATCAGCTCAGCGGCCTCTCAACAGTGTTGGCTCCAAACACTAGTACAAAAAGTGGATTTGGTCACACATGAGCAAAATGGAACGGCCACACATTCACATATTTATGTGGCTAAAAGTACCAAAATAGACAACATTTACTAATTAGCCACACATGAAAATTTCGATTGTGTGACCATTAGAACTGTATTGCCACATATTCGAACATTATGTGGCTAAAGGTAACTAGTAATATTATTTAGCCACATATGAATTTGGAACGCCTGACAAATACATAGAAGCTTGAAGCATTAGTCACGATATACATATAAATAGTGACAAATATATGTCACACACTTGAACAATGTGACCAAATTGGCATATATGGTCACATGAAGTAATTTTTTATGTGTCTAAATCATACAGTCAAGTTTTGTCACACATTATTTAAGGGTGACTGCTATCTTTTGCTAATTATTTAGCCACATATGAATTTGGGACGCGTGACAAATGAAAAGTAAGGTTGAATCATTAGTCACGATATACATATAAATAGTGACAAATATATGTCACACACTTGAACACTGTGACCAAATGCCATATATGGTCACACTAAACGTTTTGTCACACATTATTTAAGTGTAGCCAAAATCCAGTACATATGGTCACGTAACTTAATATGTGTGTTTAAAGTTTAGTTTGTGTTAGCTTGCCAAAAGCTAATGTGTATAGTCACATTTACTTCTAGCACGATCATGTGACTATATGCCTTTACAATAGCCACAACATATCACAAATGTGTGACTAAATTATGTTTATGGCCACATTTAAGGTGATTATATGTGACCAATATATTCATAACAGTCACATCGTGAAGTATTCATGTGGCTATTATTTAGAACAAAATGTGAAATCGGTCATCATTAAATTTCATGCTTTGTGTGACTAAATATTACAAAAGGCCACACAAACATAAAATTCATGTGACCATTGGATGATCAATAGTCACACAAAATACACATTTCTTCACTTTAAACAACATATGGTCACACTTATTAACACTTTTGGTCACTTTATGCTTAATTGTATGTGACTAAATACCAAAAAAACATGCTTTGTGTGACTAAATATTACAAAAGGCCACACAAACATAAAATTCATGTGGCCATTGGATGATCAATAGTCACACAAAATACACATTTCTTCACTTTAAACAACATATGGTCACACTTATTAACACTTTTGGTCACATATTACAAAAGGCCACACAAACATAGAATTCATGTGGCTATTGGATAATCAATAGTCACACAAAATACACATTTCTTCACTTTAAACAACATATGGTCACACTTATTAACACTTTTGGCCACTTTATGCTTAATTGTATGTGACTAAATACCCAAAACAAACATGCTTTGTGTGACTAAATATTACAAAACAAACATTAAATTCATGTGGCCATTGGATGATTAATACCAAAATACACATTTCTTCACTTTAAACAGTATATGATCACACTTATTAACACTTTTGGTCACTTTATCCTGTACATATGGTCACGTAACTTAATATGTGTGCTTAAAGTTTAGTTTGTGTTAGCTTGCCAAAAGCTAATGTGTATAGTCACATTTACTTCTAGCACGATCATGTGACTATATGCCTTTACAATAGCCACAACATATCCCATGGTGACTATGTCTATGTTTATTGGCCACATTTAAGGTGATTATATGTAACCAATATATTCATAACAGTCAACAAGCTGTTAATTGCATTTGGTAATAAATAATTAGTATTGATCTGGGATCAATCGTTATTATTATTGTTTCGACTGGCTTTGGTGAGTTGGTGTGAGATCAACGATGAACCCTAGCTAAGATACAATAAGCATGTCTTGTAGATACTAATTCAGAAAGAGAAGAGATTTTGTGTGTTCGGATTATGGAGTGTTCACAAGCAGCAGGTCTTTTGTGGATTTATGGTTTGTTGATGGATCTGGTGAGTTTCAAGTTCTATATTATTCAGATCCATGGGGTTTATGGTATTGGTTTATGGTCATCGTGGTTTGTTGATTAGGGCTTCACATGATCATTACAAAACCCTAATTACATACGTGATAAGGCTGTTGTACATCTGATTTGTTGCAGCTTATGTGTTTGGATCTTCTTAATGCAACGAATGCTTCTAAGGATTTTATTACAGAAGTCTAATAAGAACATGAAAACCCTAGATGATAGGGATCGTATTTTTTTATTTTTAAGGTTTTCAATGTTTCATGGAGATTATTGGTGTCACGTTGATAGAGATGTGTTGATCTAAACAAAGATACTGGTGATGATCGTGGTATGAAAAACGCATCCCTAATTTAAGGGATGTATCTAATATGGAATTCATGTGGTGATGAGCGTGTTCGTGTTTATGAGAGAGATGGAAAAAGATGTGTCATGGGTATAGGTATGGAAGTTGTCTGCTGATTTTTAGGGATTATAATTCCATTCCCATATATATATAATTGACGTGATATTCGTGGTTTAAAAGGAGCAACAGATTTGTGTTATTTGGGCCTGCTATGGATGTTACGAATATTATTTGGCTTGGTGAATTGGTAAGTGTATGCTGCTGGCCGTTCATGTTATGCAACAATAATACATCCAAATTATTAATGATACTTGTTGTTTGTAAGTGCTGCTGTTCCATACTGCTATCCGTAATGAGTTAATACTGCCTTTGTTCTATTAATACTACTTGTAAGTTTTTAATACTGCCAGAATAGTAAGAGTTTAGCAACAACCTTGCAATAGAAAAAAGAGTCACTACTGGCTTGGGAGGAAGGAGAACCACATTAGCAACGGTTCAACAACAGCTTTGTAAAACATTTGCAACAGATCAGCGACGAACAAAGTGTCACTAATATAATGGGAGGAAGGAGACATGAAATGTATGACAACCTAGTGACGGTTTAGTGACAGATATTTTGTCGCAAACAGCAGGTCAGTGACAGTTTTGTAATAGTTTTGGGATAGAAAAAGCGTCGCTAAATGGCAGTTTGGTTAAGACCGCTCGAGTTGCTCAGTTTATACTATTTGTTTTGTCCGATATATCTAGTTTATACCGCTAGCGTTGGCCGATATCGAATAACACACATTTTTTGGATTATTAGACGCATTTGGGTCTCGAACGATGATAAAGTTTATGGTTTGGAGAGTATTATGAAGACATTTGATGCAATGTCTTTTTAATTAATTATGTAACAAGGGTAACCTTTTTGTTACGAACAAACAAGGATTGCAAGTAGATCACCGGCTGAGGCAACAGTCACATAAGAGAGGATGATGTTATTGTACTTAGATGATTTTCATTAATAATTACTATTTGAAGCCTACTTAGTTAGAGATTCAAGAAATGGTTAGCATACTTTTAGGGGAAGCTTATTGTTAACATGTTTAACCATCTACATGTACCACTTAAGGGGAAGTGTTCACAAGTTGCTTATCTATAGATGACCCCTATTTAATGATTACAAAAAGGGGAAGAAGACTATATGGTTTGCAGCTTATTTTAAAGTGGTGACATGTACAAGAAGATCTTATTTCAAGGGGAAGCTTTGAAGATTGTTTCATACATGAAGATTGTTTTGTAATATCAAATAGGGGAAGATTGTTGGGATTTGAGATTTGATGATTACAAAACCACATATGAAGAAAAGAAGAAAGATGAAACAACAAGGACTTAATGTGTAATATTAAGTTAGCTTCTTATCAAAGCTAGGTTTTCTTGTAAACCCTAGCCTCTCTAGTATATAAAGAGAGGTAGGGTGAATAGTTTTACACATCCATCATAGTTAGATCTCTCCAATGAGAGTCTAATAGTTAGCTTATTAGTTTGTGTAATAGTTAGTTATCTAGATAGCATAGTCGACTGATTAAAGTCGAATAGTTTATAGTTTATTAGTATGAATAAAGAAAACCTTTTAATAACATTGATATTCTTATTTGTTATTCCGCTGTGCTTTATATCATTCAATGTTATTATATCCTAGATGGGCAAAACAATCTATGAAGCCTACAATTAGGTTTCAACAATCCGTTTAACATTTCATGTATATCAATACTGTCTTGACTCATCCATTTAACATGACTTGTATATTAATGTCAACTCGACTCATCCGTTTACCATAACTTGTATATTAATATTATCTCGACTCATCTATTTAACATGACTTGTATATCTAGCAAAGCCGAGTCCGTTTAGCGAATAATTTTATTTGTTAGTATATGGTTTTTAGGATCAATATATGAAATATTCATGATTTATATATATATATTTTTGTATCATTAGAAATATTTTATTATTTTTTTGTTGTGAAAGACCGGGTTGATCTGGCGGTCGAACTAGTAACCCGATGACTCGACCGGGTCAATTAAAGACCCTATTTTTAAAACATTACCTTTTATCACAAACTTGTCTTTTCAATAAAAAACAAGTCCCTCCTAAATTTTTCCTAAAAATTTCAAAGACCCGCCATATTCACAAAAACAAATCTGGGTCTTGATTCATTTTCTCTCTTAACATTTCTTCATCTTCTCAAAGCAGATCTAGGCACCACCACCATATCACCACTACATTCACACCACTGTGCATGATCATCACTGCCGCTGTGACTGCCTCTCCTCTGCCTTTCTTCCTCTCTTCCTCTATTATTCTTTTGGGTTAGCTTATTATAAGGGGGTGTTTGGTTCGGCTTATATAGCTGGCTTATGACTTATTTGATCTTGGGCTTATGTTTTATAAGCTTAATTTTTGTGACTGAGATGTGTGTATATAGACCAAGTGGAGGGGATCCCACCAAACCAGCAGAGATTGATTTTTGTCGGTAAGCAGTTAGAGGATGGGCGTACCCTTGCTGATTACAACATCCAGAAGGAATCGACCTTACATTTGGTTCTTTGTTTGAGAGGTGGTATGAAGATATTTGTTAAGACCTTGACTGGAAAGACAATCACCCTTGAGGTGGAGAGCTCAGACACTATAATTATTATGAGTTTCACAAAAGTTATGTGAAACTTTTGCCAAAGATATTGCTAATATATGATTTTTTTTCTTGGTGTATGTTCAATTATTGTGTCTTTTTCGTGTTTGGGGTTGCTGATAATCAGGTTGAGGGTGTTTAGGATGCTTATCTTATTACATGTTAGTGAAATAAGCTACATCAAATAAGCTACAAGTATCTGTTAAGGGCACACTTTATGTACATGAAGAGGCCCAAGAAATGCACCAAAGTTGGATTGATACACAACTTATATCCAGTTGAATAAATGTAGCAATGGAAGGAAAACTAATGTTGTGTATGAGATGAAATCCCAGCAACATTTGTCGGTACACCTGTAGGGGCCATGAAATTTTTATATATACAAGAAATCAGGTAATGCAAACAAAAGGTATCTTAAATAGTACCTGTATTACATTACTTTTGTTAAACCATGTCTACATTTGTTGACATCATATTGTTTCTGTTACAGTTTAGGTTCACAACATGATATACGGATTTTGCAAAAGAAAATGGCACGTTTCGGTTCTGTCACTACCTTCTGCTTGAGGTTTGTATATAAGCTAACACTGTCTTCACAAAGACATAGTATAGTTTACAGACCATCATGACTTTATATGTCAAATGGATTTCGTCGTCAAAGTAAGAGTATTTCATGTTGTTGCTATTGTTGGCAAATGTAAAGCTGCTAATAATTTTGTCCTTTAAATGCCTGCTAATTTAAACTTAGATGAAGAAGGATGTTATTTGGTATACCATATATAAACCTAAAAAGAATGTATGTAAGTGTAGCTATGTTTGTTTGTTTATATCTGAATTTGTATTCATAATGGTATTTGTTGTTATTTGTAAGAAGTTTTACAAACCTCTGCTTAGTAGGAAAGAGTTTTTCAAAAGTACTCTAAGAAAAGCAACATACAGATGGAAATTAGTTAATGATCTTCGTCTTTCAGGTAACCTGCAATTTAAATCTGTCCAATGGTATCAAGTTTTGACTCCTAGACTCTCTTTTTGATTTTATGACAAAACTTTGTTGAAAACTCAAATTTGCTGATAAAGTCGTCACTTTTTTCAAGCAAAGCTGAACCTTTCTCTATGTTTCCTCCTTGGTTAGTGTGAATTGCCACAATAGATCACGATCATGAAGTATTAAGTTAGTGGGAAAAGGGGTGCGCACGGGGCTGCGCAACGGGTCATCAATTATAGTTGTATACATAGGTTTACCTAACTTGAGCTAGGAGATTTTATTATCTGTATATTTTTTACACTGTTTATACAGCCTTATTTTTTGCACCACTTAAATTTGTACCCAATATAACAAATCACTAACGACACTATATGTTACGTTTCCCCAGAACGATGGCGCCAACCAGCAAGCTTGACAGTACACGTGAAAGATGATCGTTACAGAACCTGAAATCAGAGCTATAGAGGCCAATATTTTGCAACAAAACAGGTATGTACAAGCTACCTTACTACTAAGCTATCTTTCATACAACAGACAAACAACCCAATTACTAAAAACTACATAAAACAGGGTACCCGTACATACCTCATATTGGATAACCCACTGAGAAAGTAAAAAAGAAAACTCAGCGACCTGGCTATATGATGTATTCATTAGATTTAAACCACAAAAGGTTGCCAAATACTACCAGGTCCTCCATTGCATCACTCACTTGCGAAAGGAGTGGTCAAAAGTTCATGAAACGTAGTAAATTAGCTACAAATAATTGCACCTGATATATTCCCAGATATCTATAAGATATCTGCTTGAAAATTTAAACAAGCGTGTTTTATTTGGTTTTAGCTATCAATTGATGATAAGAAACTACGTTTTGTAGGAAAGTATCAGATGTTGCTGCTGATGTGAAGTTACATAAATCAATGGAATGTAACAACTGCAAATGTGGTATGCGCAACATGAAAGACATTCATCTTTTTAATATATAACTCAATCTGATAAAAGGTTGCTTTGGTTACATCTATTTTCCTTTTTGATTGAGTTTTCTTTTGTTCTAAGTCTTACCAGAACACGTTTACCCTTTCATCATTGACTCAGAATTCACGTTGTTGTTACAACGCTCACTAAAGAAAGCACACAAGGCCATGGAAAGTCTTGAGTAATAGCTATAGGGTGTAAGCAGACACTCAAAATCCTGATTCATAGCTTTAGAGGGCCGCGTTAGTTCTGTGACCTGTTTCCTATAGTTATTATTGTGGGATTGCAGTTGGTAATTAAAATTAACTACAAAAACCATGTACGAATCATGTCCCATTTTACTACTGGTATTGTAACTTATGTTGTCTTATTACATGTTGTTTTGATCATAGTAGTGTTTTGTTTTCATCATAGTTCCATGTTTGCAGGCTTCTATAACAAGCTTTGATTTTCCATTGTTCAATCAGAAGTCATGGAAGAGGAAATCATAGCAAGTTCAGATGTACTGGTCACCAAGGTTGTCAAGGTTAGTTGCTAGCAGAATGTTATTTATTTAACTTATAGATTATTAAGACAATGAAAAAAGAAAGTTAATGCTTATATTCGTTAAGCTTCAAATAATTTTTATTTTATATGTATAGCTATCAGTTATAAATGTAAGCAAGTTACACAATGTGGCTATAAGCACACATAATCTCATTAGTTATTTCACATGTGTCACTCACATACAGAAAAAGAGTAAAAAAAGTTAACCCACAACAGATTATTAGTTAATTTAGAATTTTTTTAGTTTATATTACAACCCATCCACTATGTTTTTTAAATAATGATCTAATATATTTGTTGTAGGCAACAAAAATGGGCTTATTGTGCCTTACTCTACTATCGAAAAAGGTAAGGATTATAACAAGATTTGCTTAAGGGGCGTTTAGTAGATTATTAATGGGCTTATGGATTTATTTGAGTTTGGGGAAGCCCTCATAAGCACCTTTTTTTCACTATGAGCTTATGAAGTTGAGTTTATTGCATATTTAAATGCATAAGCTCAACTTGAGTCCTACTGCTACATCCCCGCCTCATGGTATGATTCTGATTATAGTATGCTTTTTGTTTAGTTATATTATGTTTGTGCTTTTGAGACTGCTCTTGTTTGAGACAACTGACTTGGTACTGCAAACTCACTTAAAAGACATAAAGGAAAAATTGAAACAAATATAGGAGATGTCTAGAATAAGTGTAAATGGTGGAATGCTATTCTTGTTCTAATTGTAGGCTGCTATTGTTGGTATATGTTCCTAGGTGTACAATTTTATTTTCTATCTAGGCTAAAATTAATAAGTTTAGTAGTTTAATTAAATATTAGGCACCATGGCCATTAAAATTATGTTGTGATATTGTATCTTTGCATGAGACTCTCTGTCACATACACATACACTCCAAGTTTTAGACATCTAATAAAACTCTATATACAAGGAAGTGCATCAGCAAAACAGAGTGAAATATCTTTTTTATCGTGGAAGAGGAAAGCTCAGCCTATCTTTGTATATGTTTCTACAAGTGAATATATTATTGATGCAACTTACCTTTACTTTGTGTGCAGATATGGGATATGCGAATAGGTTCTTTTGATATGGGAAGCGACTGCCTTACATGCTTATCATGGGCTCATGTTCATTCAAAGTGTCCCAGAGATGTACAACTTAGGATACTATGTTTGAATGTGAACACAAGAATTTCTACATCGTATATTTTATCTATGGTCTGTTCATTCATGTTGGCACTTGGGTGGGTTTCAACTCATTATTCACAGGTACTTTGATTGCAAGAAATATTGATGCATCAACACATGTATGTTGTGAAGCTGCTTTAAGGAACGAGTTGGAGGATTAGATGTTAGCTTTGTGAAGCGTTTCTAAAAAGCCAATTGAAACAACAAGAAGCTTTCATGGTTGCAAGAGATAGAGATACACAAGAATTCCTCCACCAAACCAAGTTATATGAATAACTGGCACTTTTGTTGCTAGATTTTAGATATCATCCTTTTAGACATTTTGTTATCTTCACATGTAATTGATATTGAAATATATGAGAATTATTAGTTTCTTTTTATATATTGTTTTTATCTTTTTATTGTTGTAGTGAAAAAACATGACAATAGTCACACAAAATACACATTTCTTCACTTTAAACAGCATATGGTCACACTTATTAACACTTTTGGCCACTTTATGCTTAATTGTATGTGACTAAATACCCAAAACAAACATGCTTTGTGTGACTAAATATTACAAAAGGCCACACAAACATAAAATTCATGTGGCCATTGGATGAATAATAGTTACACAAAATACACATTTACTTCACTTTAAACACCATATGGTCACACTTATTAACACTTTTGGCCACTTTATGCTTAATTGTATGTGACTAAATACCCAAAACAAACATGCTTTGTGTGACTAAATATTACAAAAGGCCACACAAACATAAAATTCATGTGGCCATTGGATGATCAATAGTCACACAAAATACACATTTCTTCACTTTAAACAGCATATGGTCACACTTATTAACACTTTTGGCCACTTTATGCTTAATTGTATGTGACTAAATACCCAAAACAAACATGCTTTGTGTGACTAAATATTACAAAAGGCCACACAAACATCAAATTCATGTGGCCATTGGATGAACAATAGTCACACAAAATACACATTTCTTCACTTTAAACAGCATATGGTCACACTTATTAACACTTTTGGCCACTTTATGCTTAATTGTATGTGACTAAATACCCAAAACAAACATGCTTTGTGTGACTAAATATTACAAAAGGCCACACAAACATAAAAGTAATGTGGCCATTGGATGATCAATAGTCACACAAAATACACATTTCTTCACTTTAAAGAGCATATGGTCACACTTATTAACACTTTTGGCCACTTTATGCTTAATTGTATGTGACTAAATACCCAAAACAAACATGCTTTGTGTGACTAAATATTACAAAAGGCCACACAAACATCAAATTCATGTGGCCATTGGATGAACAATAGTCACACAAAATACACATTTCTTCACTTTAAACACTATATGGTCACACATATTAACACTTTTGGCCACTTTATGCTTAATTGTATGTGACTAAATATACAAAAAAACATGCTTTGTTTGGTTGTACAATGTTTACGGTCACTAAATTTGTACCTAATTAGTCACACAAAAACATGGATATGGACACTAACTCGAAAACGTGACCGTAGGTGACCTACGGCCGCGCGACCTTTTGTCACACACAAGAGTTTTCGAATGTGTGACTATATGTATATCGTCACACATTTTTGGTGTGACCAAATCCACTTTTTGTACTAGTGTCATGAGCAACATTATTATCCACAGTTATTTGACAAACTTCATCGTAGGTCGTTCGATTAGAAGAGACACCGGTTTTAATGTAAATAGTGTGCTCATAATCCTTTCATTCATCAACGGGCAAATCATGGTCCCACTTGTCGTCACTTGATTCTTTCATTATTTCATTGATTCTTCCAAGATTCTTTTATTAATCAAAGCTTCCTCCTTTAGTTCACTATCTTCAATCATATCGTACCATTCATAATCTTCATAGCGAATTGAATTGCCATTACGAATGAATCCAGGTAAGCCACCAGTTCTGCTGGATCATCATCACAATATGTGGATCCATCGAACATGTATACATTTTATCAATCGTACCAACATGACTATCAGTGGACTAAAAATCACCCTCTGGAACAAGTGATAGGAGAACCCTCACAACCAGTTTTGACAAGAAACCAGCTACGGACAGATGGTGAAATATGCATTTATGCATTGTCCGTAAGCACTATGGAACTAAGAAATGTTAAAGAAGCTTTGACTGATCCTGGATGGATTGATTCAATGCAAGATAAGCTTCTCCCGTTCAAACGGCTTAATGTATGAGAGTTAGTTCCTCTTTCAGAATACATAAAACCCCTTACTCTAAAATGGTTATTCAAAAACAAGCTCGATGAAGAAAATATGGTCATAAGAAATAAAACTCATCTGGTTGTGAGAGGGTACCGTCAAGAGGAAGGAATAGATTTTGAAGAATCCTTCGCCCAGGTTGCTATGATGGAAGCTATTAAGATATTTTTGGATTACGCTGCACACAAATCATTCATCATGTATTAAATGGACGTGAAAACTGCCTTATTGCATGGTTCGTTAAAGGAAGACGTGTACGTGTGTCAACCTGAAGGTTTCATCGATGTTGATCATCCAAGTCATGTCTACAAGCCGCAGAAGGCACTCTATGGATTAAGCAGGCACCAAGGGTATGGTACGACGAATTGTCAAAGTTTCTCCTATAGAATCACTTCACCAAAGGAACCATTGATCCAACTCTGTTTATAAGATGATTCAACGATGACATCTTAGTGGTACAGGTCTATGTATATGATATTATCTTTGGTTCTACAAACCCTATGTATACCCAATTATTTGCTGGCCTTATGAAAAATCCATTTTGAAATGTCGATGATGGGGGAAATGACGTTTTTTCTTGGTTTACAAGTTAACCAATCCCCCTGTGGCATTTTCATAAACCAGTCTAACTACGTGCTTGAAATCCTAAAAAATATGGAATGAAAACTTATGATCCCATTGGTATCCCAATGGAGACCAAAAATAAGCTTGATCTTGACAAGAATGGGACTCCCGTTGATGCAACGAATTATCGAAGCATGATCGGCGCCATAATGTATCTTACGTCAAGCAAACCGGACATTGTACATGCTACTTGTTTATGTGCTCGGTACCATGCTTAGTCAATCGAGAAGCACCTCAAAGAGGTAAAAAGGATCTTTTGTTATCTTCGGGGAACCGTCAATATGGGACTCTGGGATACGAAGGATTCTAGTTTTGAACTAACTGGATTTTTAGATGCCGATCATGCGAGATGTCAAGACACCTTCAAGAGTACTTCCGGCAGTACTCAATGCTTAGGCGAAAAGCTGGTGAGCCGGTCCTCGAAAAAGCAAGATTGTACAGCGCTGTCAACCGCGGAGGCAGAATATGTGTCTCTATCCGCTTGTTATGCTCAAGTCCTCTGGATACGAACACAGTTAACAGATTATGGACTTCACTTTAACAAGGTTCCTATCTATTGTGATTCAAAGTCATCCATAGCCATATCCTGAAACCCGGTCCAACACTCCAAAACCAAACACATCGTTGCCTACTACCATTTCATAAAGGAACACGTAGAAAAGGGTACAATTGAACTGTATTTTGTCAAGACAGATTATCAATTGGCCAACATTTTTACCAAAGCCCTTTCAGTGGATAGGTTTAACTATTTGGTTCGTCACCTTGGTATGCGCAGTTTGTCTCCACAAGAGCTAGAACGTCTTGTAAAATCACAATAACACTTTGTTAGGATCACATAAATGGACCCGAACAAAGAAGCTTCGGTCACTCGAAGATACAAGACAAAAGTCTAGCTCATTTAAGCGTGTAATATTAATGTAATTGGGCTGTCAAAGAAAAAGCCTAACTTAACGTTTATGATTTCAAGTAAACACGTACAATACAAAAGGTACATTGCGGATTTATCACGTCGTCAATTGACATAAAACGACAGGTGTTGATAGACTTCCCTCGTTAAACGAGCCTTGTCCCAAGGCTCACAATGCCGTACTTGACGACGGTGTGGTCTTGGTGAAGAGGTGTGGATATTTCTTCTTGAATTGGTCTTCACGTTCCCATGTGAACTCAGGACCTCTCTTGGAGTTCCATCGAACCTTGACTAATGGGATTCGGCTTCGTTTCAACCATTTTACTTCACAGCCCATAATTTCTAATGGTTCCTCAACAAAATGGAGTTTGTCATCCAAATTAAGTCCATCCAACAGAACGGCTAATGGCTCGTTGGCATGACACTTTTTTAGGTTAGACACATGGAATATATTATGAACTCTACCTCAGCTCTTCAGGAAGCTCGAGCTTGTAAGAAACCTCTCCGACCTTTTCTAACACCTTGAAAGGTCCAACATACCTAGGGTTTAACTTCCCCCGTTTGTCAAAACGTACAACCCCTTTCCAAGGAGAAACTTTGAGCATAACTTTATCCCCGACTTGGAATTCCATTGGTTTACGCTTCAAGTCCGCGTAACTCTTCTGTCGATCACGAGCGGCTTGCATCCTTTGCTTGATCTGGATGATTTTCTCAGTGGTCTCTTGAATTAGTTCTGGACCAAGGATTTGAGCTTCTCCAACTTCAGTCCAACAAACAGGTGATCGACACTTTCGACCATAAAGTGCTTCGAATGGTGCGGCCTTGATGCTAGCGTGATAGCTATTGAAAAACTCGACTAATGGCAAATGGTTAACCCAACCCTTTCCAAAGTCGATCGCACAAGCACGCAGCATATCCTCGAGAGTTTGAATGGTCCTCTCGCTTTGCCCGTCTGTTTGTGGATGGTACGTTGTACTCATATCCAAATTAGTACCCAAAGCGTTCTGAAGTGACCTCCAGAAATTTGATGCGAATCTCGGGTCGCGATCACAAATGATTGAGACAGGTATTTCATGTCTCGTGATCACCTCCTTCAGGTACATTCTTGCAAGTTTATCCAAAGGATCAGTATCTTTCATCGGTGTGAAGATCACAGACTTAGTGAGCCGGTCAACGATCACCCAAATGGTGTTGTAGCCTTGCGACGACTTAGGAAGCTTAGTAACAAAATCCATGGTGATGTTGTCCCACTTCCATTCAGGTATCATAGGTTGTACCAACAATCCTGATGGCCTTTGATGTTCGGGACCTGACTTAGCACAGGTCAAACACTTGCTAACATAAGTGGCTATGTCGGCTTTCATGTTGGGCCACCAATATAGCTTCTTCATGTCTTGGTACATTTTGTCGGAACCCGGATGAATAGAGTATTTTGATTTGTGGGATTCGTGCATGATCACAGTCCGTAAATCTCCATAACAAGGTAGCCAACTTCTGCCATTGAGGCATAGGGTTCCATCCGTACGTGGTTCCAACTTTTGTTCTCTAATCGCTTCTGGAAATTTAGCATTTTCAATCAACATTCCCCTAACGTCTTCACTCTTAATGTTCTCTGGTTTTCGTGCTTCAGTCTGAGCATTTAAGATCTGTTTGGGAAGATCCAAGCTAATAGTCATGACTAAGGCTCGAACTCTTAACGGTGGTTCTCGTTCTTTCCTGCTCAAAGCATCAGCAACGACATTTGCTTTCCCCGGGTGATAACGAATATCGCAATCGTAATCACTTAGCAACTCTAACCATCGGCGTTGCCTCATGTTCAACTCTTTTTGATCTAAAATGTGTTGCAAACTCTTGTGATCGGTGAACACCGTACACTTAGTTCCATATAAATAATGTCTCCAGATCTTGAGAGCGAACACTACTGCTCCAAGTTCCAAATCATGAGTTGTATAGTTCTTCTCATGAATCTTTAGCTGGCGTGATGCATAAGAAATCACCTTTTCTCTTTGCATCAACACAGCGCCCAAACCCTTCTTTGAAGCGTCGCAGTATGCGATGAAATCTTCGCTTCCTTCAGGTAATGCAAGGATTGGTGCACTGCACAACTTTTTGCTTCCAATGTGAAAAGCTGCTTCCTTGTATATCGCCACCACCACTTGACCTTCTTTTGAGTAAGCTTAGTCATTGGTTTGGCGATCTTTGAAAACCCTTCAATGAACCTTCGGTAATACCCAGCAAGACCTAAAAATTGACGAATCTCTGTTGGTGACTTAGGAGATGTCCAATCTTTAATGGATTCAATCTTGGCTGGATCCACATGAATTCCTTCACTATCGATTACGTGACCGAGGAACTGTACTTTGTATCCAAATATCACATTTGGAAAACTTGGCTACAACCTCCACCTTCTTAGCAATTCTAAGATTTGCTTAAGTGTTCTCATTTCTTCCGTTGTAATTCGAATACTCAGAATATCATCAATAAAGACAATCACAATTTATCTAATAGATGGTTCATACCCAATTCATAAGATCCAAAATACGGCAGGTGCGTTGTCAAACAACGCATTAACTTGAAATTCGTAATGGCCATAACGAGTTCTGAAGGCAATCTTCAGAATGAATTCTTCTCGAACCCTTATTGTGATAACCTCACTTAGGTCGATATTCGAGTAGACACTCGACCCATGAAGCTGATCAAATAAATCATAATTCTTGGAACAATAAACCGGTTCTTCACCGTATTTAATCAATTACCTGTAATCAATGCACATCCCGGAATGATCCTTCTTTTCTTCAGACAAACAAGACCGGATCGCTCCCCAAGGTGAGGAACTAGGTCTTATAAAGCCTTTGTCAGACAGCTCTTTCAGTTGCTTAGATAACTCTTTCATTTCGGAAGGCCCCAATCGATAAGGTGCCAGTGCTACAGGTGCAGCACCAGGTACCAAATCAATTTGAAACTCCACTTGTCGAGTCGGAGGAAGACCCGGCAAGTCTTCAGGAAATACTTCAGGAAAGTCTTGAACTATTGGTACGTCCTCAAGTCGCTTCTTCTCTGACTTGTCTTCAACCTCCTTTGCAGTAACATGTGCCAAAAAGATAGGTAATCCTTTCTGCATGTACATCTGCGTTTTAGTGCACGAAATGATATTTAATTGTTTCGCATTTCCCTGATTACTTCCATCATCATGTATGATTAAGGTTTCATTTCCTCAGGGAATGCGGGCAATCTTCTTGGCACACACAATGACCGCTTGGTATTTTGCCAACCAATCCATACTGATTATAGCATCAAAACTACCAAGTTCTACAGGCATTAAGTTTAGGTTGAATGGGTGATTTAGTAAATTCTCTAATGGCGAGCAAATTCGATAGCGAAATTGTCATAGGGCAGACTAGTAATGTGTCTTGGCTTCTTGGCTTATGGAAAATTGGTATAAGGTGATGCCAACTTTATAGTAAGACGGAGTGAAGGTCTGCTTAGTTGATATGGTTACAATTTCGATTTCCAAAAGTAAACGCGTTTCCTGAATACGCACACAAAACATGATATAAGTAGAAAATTATTTCCTTAACAAGAGGTTTTTAGAGTGACTACTCTCAGCACGGCATGGTAGTCTTACCTGCATATACAATAGATGAACAGGCCATGTAAATGAGGATTAACGATGCATTGCTCATTTTTGTCAAAATAGCGTTATAATTTTATGATATTCGTGAGAGTAGTTCGTAAGAGTAAGTAAGGAACCTAAGTTAATATTGATGAAATTCTCATAATATGATAATTTGATGGATAATTTAAAATCATTCGTACAACTGAAATTTAAGGGAAATACAACGAGAACTCCTAAGGAGATAAAGTCTAAGATAGTTTCAACTTAGGATTTATTAGGCAAAGCGAGACAACTTTCTCTTTTAAGCTTTGATCTCATCTTTAAGGTTGTTAGGGCCTTGATCGGTTTCCTCTCCTCTTAAGGTATGCACCACTCCATGTGCTCCAGTACCTCCAATTTGGTTTTTATGACTTTGGTTCTTTCGCTCTGGGCAATCCCTCCTGTAGTGGCCCTTATTCCCACATCATAGCATAACCTTCTGACTTGTCCCCGTGCCTCTTTGTATGTTAGTAGAATTGTCTATTTGTAGGCGCCTACAGTTATGGACAGATGGCCTACTAAGTTAGCACCTGTGGCATTTGGAGCACAAGACCCATCATGATGATAGTTGCATTTAGGACACAACGGCTTGGACCCGCCGTAATATTTCTTCTCCCCGTGCCCTGTAGCGTAATCTTTGCCAGTATTTTGCCTCTTGTTCGGCTGTTGTTGGTTCTGATTGTTCTTGGAAGTGTTATTCAACTTCCTCTTGTTCTCAGCCTGGCGTTCGAAAAGAGTGCTGATCTTTTTGTTCACATATTTCTAAAACTTCACTATTAGACACTTACTCTTGAAGTGTCTCAGACTTCCACACTCATAACAGGTGTGAGTTCGTTGATTCCTAGCAGCAGTAGGATTCCTACACTCTTGGGTTATGTGGCCAACCTTCTTGCAATTCCCGCCCTTTATAGTACATTGCCCATTGTGGTTACCTTCCCACTTTCTCTTGTTGTTAGCATTCCCTGCTACCTTGCATTCTTGTTGTTCGGTCTGGCTTATTGACTTACGGGCCATGTTGGTTTTCGTCTCATAAATGGCAATAGCCTCGATAGCATTAGCCACTCGCTAGGCTACAACCTGCTTAATTTCCTCAACACTCATCCCTTGATCAACAATTGTCATTGTTTCCTGAAAGTCACAGGGAACAAAATGTATATGAAGTTTCATTCAAGGGAAAATCATGACACTCCGTGATCCCAACAAGTAGGTAAGGTGAGACCACGTTATGCATAGATATAAGATAACCGCAACCATGGCATAAATAAATCCCTATCGTACAGTAGCATGATCATAACCAACAACGTAAGTTAATACTTAATACATCGTTTTACATGAGTAAAAGAGTACAAGCTTTTTATTAACACTACCAACCGAGTATTACTCAAGTTTAGTGGAATACAAAATGAGCTACACTGACAAATCTATTTGTCTATGGCCAGGGTGCCTCTCAAGATTCTAGATGCTAGACTCTTATGTTATCTTTAAGTGACTCAACATTCTCTGGTGGTGGTTAGAAGAAGGTAAGTGTAGCAAAGCCAAACTCGGTAATGCCTGCCTTAGCAGATGGTGATCGTGGGGTATGGTGTTAAATAGACATCCGTACTGTATGGGATTTGGTTTCAAAAGACAAGATGATATGGTGTGGAGAGGTGGGTGGTGTAGGAGCAGACTCCTCAGTCTCAAATGCCTCCGTATTCTCAGCTTGAGGGGATAGGATCATCTGTAGGTACAGTAGGAGGGTTGGCCGGAGCTAGGTGCTCCTCCTCCTCCCCGTCCTCCTCATCCTTCTCAACATCATCATCATCGTTGTCATCATCAGATGACTCCTCACAACACTCAATCAAAATAAAATCATCATCAACCCAACTCAGTCACAATAAAACTCATCCACCACAGTTCAAAAAAAAAACAACAACAAAAAGTCATCAAAAAACACACAAGCAATCAACACTCACAAAACAATACATCAAAAAAAACAAACTCATCAAATCAACAGACCGATCAAACAAAAAGTCGCAAATCAAACAAAAACAACACACAACAACAAAAACAAAACGTCACAATAAAATCCCAAACACTCACACTCAAAAAAAATCAAACTCACTCAACATGCAACAAACACAACACACACAATTCAAGCAAAAACACTCACAAAACACATCAAACAAAAAACCCAACACCTCAACAGATCACAATAAACTCACATATCAAAAAAAACAAACAATCAACAACCCTCACAAAACAAAACACAAACTCAACAGAGTCAAAAGCAAAAGATAGTCAAAACTCAACACTCACACTATGGGTTTCAAGAAAACCACATCTCACACAACATCATCAAAAACACAGACACCCAAACAAAACATCACTCAACTCAACAAAATACAAATCAACAAAAAAAAATCAAAAAAAACAAAACAGTCAAAACAACAACAAACCTCAAAAAACACACCACACAAATCTCAACATTCATCATTGTCACATGTCAACATGTGAAAAAATAAAAAAAATAAGAATCAAAAAAAATCACAGCAATAAACAATCACTCATCAAACAAACAACACAACAAAACACAACAACCACCGTGTCATCAACAAGTCAATCACACACATCTCATCTCGACACATCACCAACCACAATCACAAAAATTCACTCAAACAAACACATCACAATCAACGTCTCAAAAAACATACAATCAGACTCACAAAATCTACCACAAACACTACACAACATTCAAAAACACAACAAAACACTCACAAACCAATCACCAAACTCACAAATCTCAAAAAGAAAAACAAACAAGTCAGATGCTCACAACATAAACAAAAACCTCAACTCAGAAAAAAATCAAAAAACATAAACAAACAAATACAAAAAAAACACGAAACAAAACAAAAAAACAAGTCAACAAATATAACAAGTATTAAATATCAAACAATCACCAACAAAAAAATCTCAAATCAACAAAACAACAAAACCAAACTCAAACAAACAAAACAAATCACACCTCACAAAACGACATTAAAAAAAAAACACATCAAAGGGCCAAAATCAATCTCAACAATCAGCATCAACACACAACATCACAAATCAAATCAAAAAAAAGAATCAACTCACTCACTCAGAAATCAACACAAATAAAACAACAAACAAAAAAAGCTCAAAACCATCACCAAACAACAAAGATCATGATGGAGGTATGTGTGGTGATTTGGGGCCGGTCCCTTCACAGATATGGTCAGCAGGATCCTCCTCAGGGTCAACCTTATCCTTCTTTCGGATCGAGTCAGCAATGTAGCCTGGTGAAAGAGGGCCTGTAGGGGAGTATCAGTAGGTAGAGGGTGGATCCTTCATTGGTTCCTCTAATCTCCTTATCAGAAGCTTACGAATCTCTATGGCTCAGAAAACTAATATAAAAACAATTTGTAGGTTAACGCGTCGATACTGAAAACATAACTGCATGCAAACGGCAAAAACTAACTTATATAAATATATTATATAAGGCTGGTATGGTAAACACACAGTATGTCCATTTGGCATAAAGAATGATGTAAGGTTATCATATTACGATAAGCTTTAATGTTAGGTAGCGCTTAGGACCTACGAGCTTTTATCGTAACCTAAACTACCATTGCCTAAAGAAATATTCCCGCTTAATTATATAAATAATCCTATATAATAAATAATTGTAGAGTTGTGCAAAGAATGCAAAACTCATCTTTTTATAAATTTACAGTATAACCCTTATAGTTAACGTACGTACTATAATATAACAACAGTATATGCATCAGTAAAGCATCTAGTAAAACTAACTAATGCAAAACAACTAGTTATGTTCCCATAAAAATCCTTGGTACGAGAATCAATGTTTGAAAACGATTATAGTCCCGCAAAAACATATGACCTGGTCACTATAACCTTGGCTCTTATACCAACTGTAATACCCCAACTTGGGTTCGCAGCAGAAAAAATAAAAAAGGGTCCGGGCGTGTTACTTCATAGAACAAATAACACAAGATATAGTATAGAACAGACCAAAATTTCGTTATAAAACTGATACCTTGGATTTAAAATATTTTGAGATACAAATAGCCGCGAAGCTTAACCTTGTTCCTGATTATTATTACCAAAGATTCTGGTTTACAACGATAAAACAACCATATCTATAGCTTGACATCCCGAAAGACAAAATCACCAATGTATCCTTGGCACCCATAGAAAAAAAACCCCCCCTATGTGCTTACTGTCTCCTGAAAAACCTTGCTTAAAAACGTCAACAATCATGTTGGGTGTCAATTCATAGTTTAGATAAATCAAAATAAGCAGACCGCTAGACTTTTCCCGTGATACTGCACACATGCAGCCATCACAAAAACTCGATTACATTTACACTAAGCTCATGACACTGAACTCTGACAATCCTTTTCATGAAATTAAAATATATATTGCAAGTTTATGCCCATCCGGATGGTCTAAAACCCAAACATCCTAAATTCGACTTGCTATAACGTTCGTTCGCCCAGTGATAGCTAGTCACCCGAACGGGAGGTGTGGGTCCGTTTCCCGAATAGGATCTATTTAATAACATTCTCCGGGCACACATAATGTAATTCCCAACTACATATATTCAATTGACATTCATGACAATGTGCCTTAACTATGGTTAATCCGCTATCTTAGGCAAACATGTAACAATACTTGCGTCCAATTTATAAAACACAGCATGTTTCCACCCATAGATATGGAAGGAGAATCATTGAAATTCGTAAAAATGTGGGGCTATGAACTCACCTTGATTCTGCTAATCCAATTAATCGCAGATAAAGCGTCGACGAAAAAGATTCGAATGCAACCTAAATTATCATAAGGTCGTAATAAGTACCGATGATACTTGATAATATAACTTATAGTTTTAACAGCATCGATACTATCGTTCGGCCCTATCATAATTTAAGAGGTCATACATGGACGGTTCGAAGGATTTAATACACTTTAAATTGTAAATCCAACAACGTCGTCGAAACGCCACCAAGAGGCCTCATTATGAAAACTCCCCCCCCTAGTAAAATAGTACTTTGATAAACCACTTATAAGTCTATAAATTTCAAATCACCAACTAATGGTTTTGGTAAAATTAACGTTTATAAGTAAATAGAAACGTTTATATTACCCGTTTTAGTAAAACTTAAAGCGTAACTTTCGCAGGTTATTAAAGGCCCGATTTTATAAACGTTTCGTCTTATGCCCATCTTTTTCGTATTAGGAACGAGTTTTCAAAAAATTTGAAATTTTCAATATTTGACCCCCTAGGAACACGTAACTTTTACTCTTCATATCAACGTGACTGTTAATTTAAATCGAAATTGTTTGTCGTAAAACCCGTAAATGTCGTATTTAAATTCTTTATAAGCTCCGTTTTTAACGATTCTTTTGAGGACGTACTCATTATTGAAAGTTCTATAATTTTATGAGGTTTATAAAAATGTAACTTTCTGTCATGAATAGTAACTTTTTATAAAAATAGTTTTATAAAAGTATTAATTGTCGTAAACTCGCGAAATTCATAACTCAATCGTTATTAATTGAAAAATTAAGATTCTTATCATTTTGCAATCCTAAAAATATGTATTATTTGTTAAAAATATCAACCTTGCTGTTTGGATAATTTTTATAAAAAGTTTTTATAAACTCCGTTTAATTAACGTATAACTCGTTTTTAAACGTAAGTTTTTCCGTTATTAATCCTTTGACAACTTCATACCTTTACAGGAATACGTTGTGAAATGTATTATCTTATAACAACATAAAATCCTATGTTTAAGAATTCGAAACCTACTGCCCTATATGATTCTTTTATATAACTTATTATATAATATGTTTTATATATACTTTTCAACCTCACCATTTACCACAAGTCTTTTATAACTATATATATCACATGTTATACTTATAATAATATTCATAAGTTCATATTTGTCCGAGATCATCAAGATCACAAGTTATTAACTTTACATGGAATCATAAACTTTCTTCTATTCTTAAATTAACTTTTAAATACAAAGTTTTAATTATATGCACTTTTTATGCTTAAACCGAGATTGTACAAGACTTATATATTCTTTATTTCATGATATTACCAACATCATAATATGTGAGAAAGTGTACAAAATCATAATCACAAGTAAAATTATATTTTTCATGTTCAAAAGTATTCCTAATGGTGATTTAAGCTATAAAGAATTAACATATGCATATTAATGATAAATGTAAGATCATAAAGAGTTTAAGATGACCTTATGATGTATGAAGACAATCTAAACCCTTGTTTAGACTAGAAACCAAAGCTAGCAAGCTATGAAACCCTAATTTAATATATGAACCCAAAACCTTGGATTCTTGCTTCGTCACCGTGAAAAATAAATTAATCAAGGCTTCAAAATACTTTGAGTATCTTAGAATATGATATGAGAAGTTTTATGTAAACAGGTTCTATAAATTTTGTATGGGAAATAGTTTTTGTAGGGGGAGTTGAGCTTGTTTTGGACAGGAAAAGAGAAAGAAATAATTTTGTTAAGTGATAGATGTATGAAACCTTGTGGGAATAAATGTGTATTTATAGGAAAAAGGGAAATGAATATGTTGTAGGTTGCTTACTTTATGACTAGAACATTCAAAAGGGGGGGGGGGGGGGGGGTTTGACCGTGGGATATTCAAGGGAACAAGGGGAGGGTTTTAGGGGTTTAATGGTTTATGTTTTCATGTGTTCTTATGTCCCCTAAATGAGACATCATCCCATGGAAACAAGGGTGGTGTTTCCTAGCTTATTTTTCTTTTATATACTTTGTATTACTTGTGTAATTATAAAAGAAAGTGTAAGTAAAAAGTTTATATAAAAATGTAAAGTGTAGTTTTTATATAAAAGTATACTTGTAATGACTTGGTAAATTTGTACATGTACATTTATATAGGACATGTATATGTATGCTCATATGCATAAAGTTTTTTTTATAAACTTTGATCGTTGTATAAAAACGTAGGTATTTGTTGAAGCGTAGAAATATTTTTGAGGTTCCGGGTATGCTTAAACGTACATTATCGCGAAACGGATTTAACTTACGCAACCAATAAAAATACAATGAACAAAGACCATAATTATTCTCAAAATAATTATTTAATACTTGCTTGATGTAAACGCTTAATTGATTGATGCCCGTTTACATTAAACGCTAATTTTTAGCTTACGCGATTTTACTTAATACTTACGATTTAAAGCAAACGCGTACAATACAAAAAGTAAATAGTAGATTTATTGACGTCGTCAATGACTTGAAAACACAGAGTGTTATAAAATGTGTAAAAAAATATTGAATCAATGTTAAAAATATCTCGATTTTGCGATATAACTACAATACTGAATCATCTGTATAGTTTTAATGAATCTTTATCATAACTCGATTTTAACAATGATTTGTGAATCAAATCTGTGATCTTTAGATTCAATTCACCATTAAACGATGTTTACATGTGAATCAAATCAAAAAATATGAATCAATTTGCTCAAACGAAGATTTCTTAATCTTTTCAAAATTAAAACATTCTCAATGGAATCGAAGCCTATATATATATATATATATACTAGTTGCAAATCCCGCCCGATAGGCGGGCTTGTTTTGTGAGTATCCAAGTTAAAATATAAGTAATTGTTATAGAGTGAATCACGAACAAATAGGAAAGAACAGTAATCTGATAAGATAAGATGAAATAACACGAATATATATATATATATATATATTCCTTTTTGGAAGAATCGTAGTTACGAATGTAGTGTATGATTGTTGGCTCGAAAAGGAATAGATGATATGCAATGTGAAAACTAACACGTTTGGGGAAAAAAACGTTTGTTGTTGATTTTGTGTATTTACCATCTCTATCACAACAACGAATCTTCAATCCCTTCCTGCTTTTAACTCTTGAAACAACGACATATAATTGGCCATGCGAGAAAACAGGCTCTTCTATATGTCAATTATTTACGGAGACTAATATAAAAGCGGTTTCTATTTATTTACGTCTTTATATTAATTTCTAA
>BQNB010053663.1:0-39902 GCA_026074375.1 Tanacetum coccineum
GAGAAATCTTGATGCATGGTGAATTTTAATGGGAAAGATTGATGGGGTTTTATGTAGGAATGATATTAGAGTAGGATGGAAGTGATTTAGTGGAGATTTGATGATGGTGATGGTGGGTTCTTGTGGTGTAGCTCGAACAGTAGAGAAAGAGGGAGAGGGAGTCTGTGTTTTTTTTTATCGACATAAGTGTAAGTGTGTGTGTTATTCGGTTATTAAATGGTGTTGGAGTGGGCTTTTATAAAGAAATTTTTATAAAGGGGAAACTTGGGCTTGGGTTATATAAAAAAATATTATGGAGTGTTTGGTTTTTTTGGTTTTGTTGGAGAAAATACAAATATAAGGGTGTGTTTGGTTTAGGATTTAGTAGGAGTAAAATATAATAAGGGGGTGTTTGGTTTCTAGTTTTGATGGAGCCTAAAATAATTAAAGAGGGTGTTTGGTTTATATGTTATGTTTATAAATTATATTTTTATTTTTATTTTTCTAAAATACTTATTCCACAATATTTGTTTTTAAAACACGGAGTTGAAATATTAAAAATTGTAAAAATACTATTTTGACGCGGTTTCGGCCAAACGCGAATAAAATATGAAAATTAATAAAAATAAAATAAAATAAGCTCTCATGGCTAAATTATGAAATTGTCGATATCTCGAACGCTAAAATGGATAAAGTCCAAATCACGACTCGAAAATAGCTAAAACGACGATTTTCATTAAAACGGCTAAAAACAAAATAATAAATTCCTTAAAAATTTGAAGTGGAATTTAGAGCTCGGTTAAAATGTTGACCGTAAAATACGAGATGCTACAGTCTTCCCACCTTAAGGGAGCGCCGTCCCGGTGCTCTATTCGACTTATCTTCATAGGGTTTGTGACGGTTGATTCATAGTCGAAAAAAAATCCATATCAGAAATGACGAGTCGAAAGAAGTTCATACCCCAAAGGATGATTCGTACGCACGCTATGTCGGATACACATAAGCCCACTGATTTATAATTTGTCACTTACAAAAAGAGGCGTCCCAATCCTTGTAAGTAATAATTTATAAACTTATGGTTCGGCGGTTTATAATTTCCTTATTCAAATAAAGAAGCGTCCTAATTTATTTCAATAAGACGATTATAAATCATCCTACTTAAGCATGACCGACACAAAAACACAATATCAAAACAGTGTTACAATAAGTTAAAGGGAGTGTCTACTTGACGGCATGATTCTTCAAAATCATAAGAAGTAACAAAAAGAGTAATGAGACGTTAGTCAATCGCGTTCCAAAGGTATGTGCCAAAAGACGACACGATCTGAGGTGACAAGATAAAGCCGCACTCGCATCAATTGGAAGATTTCAAAACAATGAATTACAAACACAACATACGCGATTTAAAACTCGGAGTCGAACAATAAAATAACTAGTGGAATTGACAAAGTACACCGAATGTCAGTATTATCAAAAAGGAAATAAAATAAAGTCACGTTAATGATTCGGAGATCACCGCATCGCTCATAAAATATCAAAGAAAAAGAACTTATTAAGACTTACCATAGTACTATACACATATGTAGGTAATTATCATTACATAAACGCTTCTGCCCTTTACAATCTGACTTAATGGACCTATATTTCAAAATTCGTAATAGGTATAAATGAACGGTTTTCGCCTTAAACAAGATGTTAGACTCTAGTTTACTGAGATTACAAGATAAATACTCAAAGTGTTAAGATCCTAAGTGAAGTTATCATTTTATCATCATGTGCCAAATCTGATTATTTAAAACGTTTTCTTGTTATATCGTTTTTAGCATAATTCCCATTTTATAACTCTGTTTGACCCAAAACGAAAGCCCATATTTAAGTTTATCTAAATCCTACAGGTTTTAATTGGAGAATGGGGCACTTAATATGAAAATATTGGTCTCAAACTCATTTTGAAAATCTGGGCACAATTTATGATTAGTTTAGCCGTTTTAGTCGTAACTCATTCATTCGGAATGGTTACGGCTCTATCCAAAGCCCCACATACACCTTGTATGTTGACCTACCCAACTATGTACTATGGTTACAGGCCTCAAGTTAAAAATTATTCAACATCACATCAACTTTACCCAAAAATTTCCAAAAGTAGGCGAAAGCGACCTTGATGAACCCTAAACCAATTTTTTTAAGGAAATTCGAGCAAAAACATGTGTTTTAGATTAATTCCTCTTGATTAGGAGTAGACAAGGATATAATGAACACAATTCTAGTTTACCTTATAGATTAAACTTCATGTTTTCTTGGTGTTCTTGTGGGTGACGATTTGAAGAGGGGGAAAGGGTGTTTGGGAGTGTTTGGTTTGAAATGAGAGAGAGAGGGACGGGTGGGGGGTGTTTGTTATTTGAAATCTTAAAGATTTTGACACAAATGCCCCCTAAGGTTTATAATCACTTCTATTTTTGTTATATAGCTTTTCCTAAGGAAAAACTAAATTCATTTTGGTACAACTAGTCCCTAAATGTTTTATAAAACAAAGCTAAGCCTTAATATTTGCTATCACGACCCTAAAGGCATAAACACATAGCATATAAAGTCCAAATAAGTTAAAATTAATTAACTCCTCTTTAAATATTAATCCGTTATTGTTTAAAACCTTTTTCCTTTTATCACTTGATGAATTTTGAAGAAGATAATTTGATAATTTCTCCCCCTCAAATAATGACCCGTTTTCTATTTAAAGAGTAGTAGTAGTTATTTGATGGTACAAATTGTCTTAGAAAATGATTTTCTAATGAAACCGAAAGATAATTAAGTTATATTTTGAAAATTAACACCATAAAAATAAGATTTCTCTTATTTTGACAAAGAAATGCACTGACACGTACATTAATTTGTATAAAGGAAGCACGGGTTTTTGTTTTGCAAAGTAAACACAAGCCTTTGAATGAATATGAAGTAATTCATTCCCGAGAAAAATGAATTTCCTGTTGTGAGGTCAAGTTTTCTTTTTGTTGAAATAATTGCCTTTAAATTGAAGACCAGGTTGCTATCTGAAATAATAGCAAGCCATAAGACACGTTTTAAAACATTTTAAACTTCTGATTGAACTTCATTTACAGCCTCGTATCATTATTGAATGACATTTATAAGGCCGTAAATGTTATCGATTTTTAGAAGACATGTCAAGAAAACCTATTTTTGTATTTTTCTAATTTTTTAATTTTGTATTTTGTTTTCTGATTTAATATTTTCTTTTTTTGAAAAATTTATTTAAAGTGAAATTTTTTTTTGGGTTTTTATATTTTCTTATATACATATGATACACAAGATATACCACGAGTTGCCACCATTACTCGTCCTCTTCCTTGGCCAGACTCTTTAGCGTTTCAGGAGACATGCTTTTCATACCAAGCTTTTTGATCAAGAAGATGAATCTTTCTCGTGGCAAAGTTTTGTTGAAGATGTCTGCCAGTTGATATTCGATCCGGACAAAGTATAGTTCCACTATTCCATTCTCCACTTACTCCTTTATGAAGTGGTATCGTACATCAATATGCTTGGCTCTCAAGTGTTTGATGCGTAATTTCTTTTAAATAAAAACTACGTCAGGTTTTTAATTTATAAAACGCTAACTACCTTGACTATTCCTACGCACTAAAGAGTAGTGTACCCTATCGTGTATAGTGTAATGATTGGTAAGTACGGGTGTCGATCTAACAAACGATTTGTGTCTCTAATCGTCTAATTGATTTTATTATTCTACTTAACAAAGCAGGAAAGAAAGCTTGTTTGAATAATTAAGATTATTGTAGAGTTGTTTTGGTGGAAAGCCTTGCTTGTCGAAAAGGGAATTAGTATGATGGAGGACAACTAGGAAGGATGAACGTAATTAATTACAATGATCTCTAGTGCAATTTATTGTCGCAATCTTAAAGCCACCTATTTTAAGAGATACGCTTTATCCTAAATAGGTGGTCTCTATATTAGCTTGCACTCCTAAGCGAGTATTAATGTTAAGGGGTCATGGGTCGACCCACCAATGAATATTGGTCATTCACTTGGAAGAATAGAAAACACTTGTGCGTAAGTAACGATGTACACCGAGAGTTCTCACAACCTCGACTTAAAATACATATATATAAGGGCATAATTGAATCACTTAAACGTATTACATAAAATTAATAAAAGAAAGCGCTAAAACAAGAGATCATAACTTAATAATCATAAAGATAATTAAATAATTAAATACCAAAGAAAATAATAAAGCACAATTAATAACATAACAACAATAAATTAAACCGCAAGATCTGCTCAATCAAAATAATATGGGTGATTATATTTGACCAAAATAAATTGAAGTATGATTACAAACTGTGTTGAATTAATGCTTTCAATCCACTAGTCGAACGCCATGGCAAACCCTAAAGGGTTTGCCCTATACCAAGCAGGTAGGCAAGCTGCTCACTCTTTTTCTTCCACGTTTCTTACCATCGGCCTTTTACCACCGAGTGAATGAGATATCCATTCAAGAATGAATTGATTAGTATTTATACTAAAATAAGAAGTTTGGTCCTTTGGAGAGTTTGGTCCCTCCACTTTATGAAGTATTGCATATATTTAATGAAACTTCTTATATTATGTACACACTGGTCCCCGTGGTAAGTCATCATTACGGCGTAACCGCACCGACTGCGTTACGTCGTAAACCTTCTGACGTGGCTTTCTATCTTGTAGCGTAAAAATATGTTACGACTTAATTAAATCCACACGTTACGCCATAACCCTTAGTTAGCATAATTATCTTTTCCATAATAATATTTTATGGCGTAACTCCTGCGGGATGTTACGCCGTAATGCCTCGTCCGCACCAAATCATCGTAATTAATAATTGATTATGGCGTAACTCCTGCGGACGGTTATGCCTACATATCTCTAAGCTTCTAAACCTCGTCAACATTCTAATCAATTAAAAATAAGTACCCCTACTCAATATATAGTATAGTACTATTCTCATTGGCCTTTTTTAGGCTGCATCCTATAGGATTTTAGTAGCCCTTCATTGAATTTTATTACCTCTACTAAATAAATTAGTATTGGTACTATTTTTGCTTATTTTTGCCATTTTCCATTCCAATGCATTTAATTACCTGAATTCACAAAATAAATGAAATAAATATCGAATTTGACATGAAAAAGTATTAAATATTTGATGTTATCAAATATCCCCCCCCCACTTGACTTCTATTTGCCCTCAAGTAGAACCTGTTAAATAAATTTTTCAAAAGATATCTCCTTAGTTATCCAGGAAGATATGAATTTAAAAATTACTCATGCTAGCAAATTCCAAACCGAGCACCTTACGAAAGGAAAAACGAATCATACTCATACTGTCACTAATCTATGTGTTTCATTTTTGGTAATCACTCAACTACTCAGTCATGGCGAGTATTCTATCATAAGCTTGGCAAAGATACTAATCTCCACCAATAGAGTCTAGATGCAACTGATTCAAAAAAGGACCAAATAGGATGACTACAACACATGTGGATAACCATGACTTGACAGGTTAGAGTCAAACTATTAGTTGTTGACATTATGGTTTCTTTCTGTTGCAAATAATGTTATGTGATATATGTGTTTATATCGTTTATGTGGATTATGAGAGAATGTAGTCAATCTATTGAGTGTGATCATCTCAATGAGATTGGAAAGGTGGATGAGATTAGTTGAAGTTCATTCGTTCACTTTTGGATGGACTAGAAATGATTTTGTGATTTAAGCGTTTTAGTGATTTATCTGTAAGTATTAATTACGTATAACGTATATTATGGTTTAGTAATGTTAGGTATGAATAGGTGTTAGTAGTTAGAATAAGAATGAAATGTGAATTTCTATTTTTGGAAAGTTAGGTTAAAATAAAAATGAAAAGTTATTTATTTTAAAAGTCTAGTAAATTGCGTTTACGCAAAAAGGTATACTCAAATAAGCTTAGGTTTTTATAAAAACTTAAGGTAATGCAAATAATTAAGTAATTAATAAATAAATAAAATAAAAAAATAAAAAAAAATATATATAAAGGGGGAATCAGCCAAAAAGAAAGGAAGAAAAAAAAAGAAATCAAATCTTACTCTAATTAAAATTGGTAAAAGATATCTATCCTAAACCTTTTTGTAAACTTTATAAATACCAAAAACCCTTCTCCCCCTTGTTTTTAATTGTCCCAGCCGAATTTTATCAAAGGAGGAAGAAGAAAAAAAAATCAAGTTTGGTGATTTTTGTGTTCAAGATTCGAAGATTTAAGGTATAAATTATAATCCTTTGAGTTAATTATCATTAAAAACATGTAATAATTATTATGATAGATAATTAGGGTTTCATAACATCTGTAATTAATGATATAATAAACATGTATAATGATTAGGGTTTGTGAAGCATTTTGTTAGAATCTTTTGGAAAGCTAAGCAAATGTGAGTTTCATAGCCCCTTTTTCTCATGTTATTTTGGGGTGAGAATGATGCTTGTCATGTTGTCGTGTTAAAATGTTTTTAAGCTTGCTGTAGTTATGTGTATTGGATCGGATGAGTACGCCTACTCAGTGTTGTGATATGGGATCGGATGGGTACGCCTACCCAGTGTATGATATGTTTGGTATTGTGGATCTCAATATGCAAAACAAGGTGTGACGGTGGTAAGACTGCGTGAGCTAATACGAGGCCATGTAGCGCACATATGTTTTTTTTAACGGCAAAGATGGAATATATATAAAAAAGAGTCTAGCAAGACGCTAGAAACTTAAAGTACAATAGAGTAAAAAAAAAATTACATAACATCAAAAAATGGTAAAATCCCGAGCCTTTAACTGCGAGGGAATCAAAAGGGATGAAAAAACTTTTGACACGAAGGCCGACGGATCGGTTTTCACTTCGGCAAAAGAAAAACCCCCCATCCCGGAGGCCGAGCCACCGGTTTTCACTTCGGGATGGATTTTGATGAAACCCCAAACAAGTCCCGAGAGAAGGATGAAAAGAAGAACCATCCTCAAAACCGACGAAGATGCCAAACGAAAAAACCTTGGCGTACAGGTACGCCAACCCAGCGAACTTGAACGCCAGCTTCAGGAAAAAACCAAAAGCAGCTCTAACCATTGCCATTACGCGTGATCGAAAGGGGATACATAAGCCAGTCATTCCAAGATAACTTCATATGGTCCCTATTGTGAAGCCACGAAAATGAAGAGAAACGAACATTATCGAATAGATCACTTTTCCTCAACGGTTGAGAGTTAAACGTGACGCTATTTCGGTATCTCCAAAGCCACCAAAGAACCGAAGTAGTAATAACATAGAACCTGTGTTTTTTCTCTTTAGAAGCATGCCAAGAGATGATCCAATCATTGAAAGAATCCCAAGAAGAAGCTTGAAAAAGAGGAATATCACACCATCTAAAAACGAGCTTCCACATATCGGTAGCAATGTCGCATTCGAAGAAAACATGATTAGCAGATTCAACATTGGCATTGCAAGAAGGACAAGAGATGGCCGGAATATCCATACCACGCGAAGAGAGATTCAATCTATGAGGGAGTCGGTCCAAGGAAAGCCTCCACATAAACACATTGACCTTCCGGGGGATAGATTTATCCCAAGTAGTAGCATGAGCAAGAGTGGGAAGGATATTTTGGTCAATCCTATAACGAGCATCCTTAACGGTAAAAGTACCATTAGGACCAAGACTCCAAGTACAAGTATCTTCATTGACATCAATATTTAGTTGACCGATCTCATTTAACATGTCACATAAATAGGCAAGATTTCTAACACCAAGATTGGTCCGAGACCAATTCCAAGACCATTGCCCATTATTAATACGGTCAATGATAAGACAATCTTTGTCTTGATCAAGATGATAGAGCCGATTGTACCTTGTAAAAAGAGGAGTCTCGCCTACCCAAATATCTTTCCAAAATCGAATACGAGTGCCACAACCTGCTTTAAAACGAAAAGTGTTAGATAAGATAATACCTTTCGAGTGGAGAAAATTGGAGGTTCCAACAATGTTAGCCCAAATGCCCTTGAAGCTACAACCATTTGTATCGAAACCTCCTTCTTGACCATGATAAGCTTTGATGACCTGAACCCAAAGGGCGTTTGGGGAAGAAAGCAACCTCCAACGCCATTTTTGAAGAAGAGCAAGGTTGAAAGCTTTAAGACTGCCAATGTTTAACCCTCCTTTATCGAAAGAATTAAGAATAATTGGCCATTTGACCCAAGCCATTTTGTTTTTATCTTTATTACCACCCCAAAAAAAATTAGCCCGAATTCTTTCCAGGTCTTGAAGGACCGATTCGGGTGCTCTGAAAATCGATAGATAGTAGATACCAAGACTACCAAGCACAGACTTGATAAGAGTCAGACGACCCCCAATCGACAGAAGATTAGCTTTCCAAGAGGAAAGCCTCATATGAAAACGATCAACAAGCGTCTTCCAGCTAGCAATAGACTTCATATTGGAACCAATGGGGAGACCAAGGTAATTGAAAGGGATATCACCTGCAATACAACCAGCATTGCTAGCCATACTTAAAACTTCATCTTTATTAACCCCAATACCATAAATATTAGACTTGTGAATATTAATCTTGAGACCCGAGGCTAGATAGAAAACATGGAGAACACGAATGATATTATCCATGTCTTTAGCATTCCAATCCGTAGTAATGATCACATCATCTGCATAGAAAAGATGGGAAACATTGATAGTAGAATTCTTAATATTAACACCAGTAATCAAACCATTTCCCACTGCTTCCTCAAAAGCATTATGGAGACCTTCCATAACCAAGATGAAAAGGAAAGGAGATAGAGGATCTCCTTGCCTAAGACCACGCTTAATGGAAAACTCAGACGTAGGGCTACCATTAATAAGAATAGAAGCTCTCGAAGAATTGAGACAAGCTTTAATCCAAGAGCACCATTTATTACCAAATCCAAAACTGTCGAGAATGTGAATCAAGTAATTCCAGCTTATGGAATCAAAAGCCTTTTCAAAGTCCACTTTAAAAATGAGGAGCTTCTTTTTTCGTTTTTTATACCACTCAATGATTTCGCTTAGAATAACGGGGCCATCAAGAATTTGACGACCAGCAATAAACGCCGACTGTTCCTTGCTAACAATCTTGTCAATCACTTTAGATAAACGGTTAGCTAAAATCTTGGCAATGATCTTATAGTGTATACCAATAAGCGAAATAGGGCGAAAGTCAGTGATTAAGGTAGGGTTGTTGACCTTTGGGATAAGGGTGAAAAACGAAGAATTAGCACCATTAGGCATAACACAAGAAGCAAAGAATAAGTTAACAAAATCATATAGATCCTTCTGAATAGTGCCCCAATACTTCTTCACAAACGCAAAAGAGTAACCATCCGGGCCCGGAGCTTTACTACTTCCACAATCCCAAACGGCTTCCTTAATTTCCTCAAGGGTAACCTGTCTTTCAAGAGTTTCTCGATCCATGCAATTAAGGGAATGAGAATGAGGAAGGTTAGAGAACATAACCTGTGAATCTTGAGCTTGGAATTTCCTTTTATAGAATTGAAGGAAGGCATCCTTGATCAAACAAGGGTTCGTGATCCAATTTCCTTCAACCATAATCCCATTGATCATCTGATTCCGCCTTTTTTGGTTGATGAGCCCATGGAAGAATTTGGAATTTTCATCCCCTTCTATATCCCATTTGACATGAGCTTTTTGAATAATATCCATTGAAGCAAACTTATCGATCTTTTCAATTTCTTGAAGAAGGATGAGGCGGTGATCATTGTCGGAAGGCATAGCGGATCCCTCATCAATCCTTTTCTCAATTGAATTAATTTCCTCAAGAGCCACGGTTTTTCTGTTTCTTTCCAACGTCTTGATGTTGTTGCTCCATTGTTTGATCTTATCCTTGAGGCGGCGAAACTTTTCATGACATTTGAGATTAGAATCAAGCAATTCCCATTCCTCTTTAATGAGGTTATCAAAACCATCTCTCAGAAGCCATGAGTTATACAATTTGAACGGAGTGGGACCAAAATCAGTTTTGTCAATATGAAGAAGGATAGGGTTATGATCAGACCATAACCTATCGAGAGCAGTAATCCGAACATCTGGGAGCCGAATAGTCACATCTTCTGAAATAAGGAAGCGATCAAGTTTACTAAGCTTAGTACCTGCTTTATTCATCCAAGTAAAAGAGCGACCAACAATAGGAAGATCGACTAAAATAAAAGTATTAAAATCTATAAAAATCTAAAGGGAGTTTAATGTTACCTTGTTCTTTTTTTTAAAAATTTTATGTGTTTGTATGTTTATGCGTATGCGCCTGTATGCATGATGTGTTTCAAAAACTTTAAATTTATAAACTGAAATTACCGGTTATTAGATGAAAACACACGGGTAAAAGTATAACCCACGTATGTAGTATAATCTTTTTTAGGTAAGACCAGGTCGTCCATAGGGATCTGTGTAGTGTTTGAATAATCAGATGAAAAATAAACTTTAACAGACTTAAAATAATATGAACTAAATTCAATAATGGGAAAGATGACTACTCGGATAATTTCATATAACTCATAAGCAATAGTGATAATTATAATCTCAAACTTAGAACTTTAATTTATAAAAGGGTTTTCTCGTCAGAAAACGTTTTCCCAAATTAACTTGTTTAACTTAAGACTTATATTTAGTTAACTCGATCAAATGTATCACTCAAATAATCCAGCTACTATTATATCAAATCTATTTTGTTTATCAAATAACGTAAGTGGGTTTCTCGTCATAGACTATAAAGATCAAAGACAAATCTTTAGAACTATATAGTTCACAACGGGTCTTTCGACCTATACCGGTGCTTAGTGATGATATTAATCAAGTTGATAAGATTGGACATAATAAGATTTTAACATAAGCTTAAGATTAACAAGATCGTAATTAAAACCAAACGCTTATTAATTATATTAATTTCATCGATGTAAGTAATGTGAGATTTATGCTCTTATAGTATGAAAGTATATTATTAAATTTAGTAGATAACAAGAACATACCTTAGTCCTGGTATGAACATGCATCAAACTTTCCGATAAAAGGTATAGAATCTTAGTACAACCTTTATTTCTTCTAAATTCTATGATGTTCTTCTTTGTTCTTCGTGGTTTGATCTTCAATCTTCAAGGTGTTTTCAAGATAGATTTGTTGGTATGAAATGAGAGGAGTGATGATAAATAGAAGAGTTGAAATGGATTTGATGAAGAGATGAATTGATTTTGAGATATGAAAAAGTGTGTGAAATTTGGCTCTATTTATAGGCTGAGTGGGGGTCGAAGTGCGGCGCACAGAGATATTTGTACGGCGTACTTTGGCTAAGTCGGTGGAAAATTCATTAATGCTGCTAGGATGTGCGGCGCACTCTTGGAAATGTGCGGCGTATTTGGTGAGTTAAAGCAGACTTCATTTAATTATCTTTAATTCTTTGACTCGATAAGAAGTGCGGCGCACAAAGGATTTGTGCAGCGTACTTATGGTCTTTTTCAGCTTTAGTCCTTTCTTTTCTTCTATATTGCTTTCTAATAACTATAAACACTTGAACTTTGTTCTTTTTGAGCTCGTGATGACTTCAGGTGAACCTGCACATAATTCATACTATTAAATATCGAAAGTTCACGAGAAATGATAAAATATATATAAATAACGCTGCAAAAAACATGTATAATTAAGGCGTTATCAAATCCCTCCACACTTAGTTGTTGCTTGCCCTCAAGCAATTAAAATCGAGAAAAACAAGATCATTTATCGTGACGTGGAGAAAATTTGGATTTAACAAGTGTTTACTGGTTTAGATAACTTTTCAAGCATAGACACATAACAGAGCACCTAACAAAGGAATGTGTTTGATTTTTAATTCACTCAAGCCACTCAGATAGGGTTTATATTTGTGAATACACTCAGATGCGCAGACATAATCTAGATAGCTACCATACGCTTGTGCAAGACACATAAACATGACCGATGGGGCGTGAGCACAAAACAAAATCTCAAAGGGGCAAAACTTGATACTGATGAGGAAGAATAACATATACTGATCTCTTGTGCCGAAACTTAAGCCTTAAACTTTAAACTTTTATTTCTTCCTTTTTTATTGCGATAACTAAGGCTGGCACGGAACTTCTTTCTTTCAACTTTGATTTCTTCAGCGGAATAGCACTAAAAGGGAGTGCTCCAGTTACAGGAGCTTACGGGGTTTATTTCACCTCATAACATATGATTTTGTCTACAAATTAATCTCACTATGGTCTAGTCAATGATGATCAAGCATAAGTTCTAGAGCTACTAAATTACCAGCTCACTCGAATATAATTTTCAACCAATACAATTCTCCAGAAAAGGCGACAAATTACAAATACACAGGCGTAACGACGGATGAGACACTTGAAATTGCATTCAAACCTTAACTCAAACAATCTAAAGGCATCAATTATCTTAGCTACCAAAGGTGGATACCCAAAAAAAATTTAGGCTTTAAATTCTCACAATTTAGTGGACTAGTTTTGTGATAGTTATAGTGTCTATCCGGTTGGACTTACTTTACTAAGAGCATATTTGATATTTAAAAGAAAAGCAAATATATATTTTTAAAGATTTCCATAAAATATCAGTTGAAATTGTTTTTGACAGGGCAAACATGGAGAGTTATGATTAATTTTTCCTATTTTGCTCCCCTCCACACTTAAGTTGAACATTGCCCTCAATGTGATAACTGATAAACTAGAGAATAAGAAAATTTAAAGGAAAGCAGTACTTCCCGAGGCATAGAGAAATGTAGTTGCGAAGGAGCTATCCTTGAGCATACTTCATAATTTTCCAGGCTTAAGCTATATTACCTGCAAAAGTAAACACAAAAGAATACAAAAGAAAATATTTTTGTTGATTTTAAAATAAAAATAGAGGAGATGAGTGGAGGAGGGACTCCTCCGCACTTAAATAAAGCACGGGTTGCCTCCCGAGAAACGTTTAATTTTTAAGAGAGTCGTTAGCTAGACTCTTGCTTCTAGAGTTCATTCTTTAGGAAAGAAGGTAGCGACTGCTTCCCTTTGGTCATTATAAGCTTCTTCTTTATGATATAGCTTCAGTCGATGGCCATTAACAATGAATGTTTTTCCATCTTTTCTATATAGTTCAAAATATCCGGATGGATATTGATGTATCACTACGTATGGTCCTAGCCAGCGAGATTTGAGTTTTGACTGTTTGAATTTATATTTTGAATGAAAGAGCAACACTTTGTTTCCATTTTTGAATTCTTTTCTCATTTTGAGTAACCTGTCATGCCAGACTTTGGTTCTTTCCTTGTATAGACGAGAGTTTTCATATGCTTGATATATGAGTTCGTCTAACTCGTGCAATTGGAGCATTATTTTCTCACCAGCAGCGATGAGATTTAGGATACAGTTTTTTAGGGCCCAATATGCACGGTGTTCAATTTCAAATGGCAGGTGGCGGTTCTTACCGTATACCAGCTTGTATGGTGTTGTTCCGGTTGGTGTTTTGTAAGCTGTACGAAAAGCCTACAGAGCATCATAAAGTTTTCTTGACTAGATAGCAGGATTATTTTTAATAGTCTTTTCAAGAATTCTTTTGAGGGCTTTGTTTGTGTTTTCAACTTGACCACTTGTTTGATGGTGATATGATGTAGAGAATCGGTGGTTAACTCCATATCATTTTATGGTTTTTCCATTATCTTGTTGTAGAAATGAGTTCCTCGGTCGCTTATGAGAGCTTTAGGCATTCCGAAACGACAGAATAGTTTCTTTAGAAAAGTAATAACAACTCGGGCATTGTTTGTTGGTAGAGCTTGTGCTTCGGCCCACTTAGATACATAGTCGACAGCGACTAGGATGTATTCGAATTTGTATGATTTCGGAAAGGGTCTCATGAAATCGATACCCCATATGTCAAAAATCTCGCATACTTGAATGCTGTTTAAGGGCATCTCATCATGTTTTGAGAAATTTCCTGTCTTTTGACATGTTTCACAAAGGCGAACTTAAGTATGAGCTTCTTTGATGATGGTTGGTGTGAGATTTTGTAAAATTCAGGTAAATAATATAATCTTATTTTATTCCTATTTTACCTTTAGTAAAAATTTTATTTTTACCGTTTACTCAATTTCGTAATTTTTACTTTTCCGATCATTTTGAGCTGTCTTTTAGCTCGTAGTCTGTCTGCGCGTTCATAATAATTCTAAATTTCATTATTCTACTCCGAGGATTTTTATAAATTTTATTTAGTAAAAATTATTTTTCTTTCGTGTCTTGGTCGAACCTTGCTAAAAACCGCTTTTCGAATTTAAACCTCACCTCTTTATTAAAACCTTACCTTTTTACTTGTCAAATTTTATACTTAACAAAATAAACAATTTTTTTTTGCCAAACACTCCCTCTATTTCCCCCTTTTTGGCCAGTTACACCACAAACCAAACACCCCCTTATTTTTTTAAACTCCTACTAAACTAAAAACCAAACACCCCTTATTTTTTTGAAACTCCTACTAAACTAAAAACCAAACACCCCTTATTTTTATTCCTACCTAAAAATCTACTGTTTCATGCAGGGTATAATAAAAAGCTACTCCACTTCCTTCTTCTTCAAAACACAGTTAACTCACTTAAAAAAAATGCTCCTTTCCTCCTCCTTACACCACCACCGACGCACCACCACCACCATATCACCACCATCACCAAACTCATCCTACATTGTTTTCTAAATCACCCACATTAAATCCATCATGCAAGTGTTTGATTAAAGACTTTGATTATAGGGTTTTTACTTGGTTATTATTGAAGATTAAGGCTTAGGGTGTTGGGATTTAATAACTAGGTAAACCCTTTACTACGAGTACGCAGCGGATTGGATCTAGTTTGATATCAAGAATTAACACACATATATAAATAAGAAACACTAATCTTTGTTTAATGACAAAGTCAATTAAACGAGATCTTGATCTTGAAACTAGTGATTAAATTATCACCTATATGGTTGCATACACAACACGTCGAACAAATACGCAACAATGCTAGTCGTAACTTCACGAGCTCCAAACACCGATGGTGTATGCTTAATTACTTGAACCGAAAATCAAAAACCCTAATTAGGGTTTTCATCGAATTCGGTTAAAGGAAAAACCGAAAACCCTAAGTTAGGGTTTGGTGTTGTCGAATGAATGGAGAACAAGGATCACCGTGAAACCCTAGGAGAGGGTTTAATGTTGTCGATCTAGGGGAGAACAAAACCACCGAAAACCCTAAGTGGGTTTAATTGAAAATCACTAGGGAGAAAAAGGAAAAACCGAAAACCCTAATGAAAGGAAATTCGGTTGAGTATTTGAGGGGGAGAGAAAGCACCAATTGATTTGTGATTTGTGTTGTGAATGAATGATTAATAAGGCTCAGGGTGGGTGTTTATATAGGCACCAAACCCTAGTCCTAGATAAACTAGGAAACCTCTTAATCACAATCCACCTCCTCATTCATTATCTCTAAAATTGCATCTAAAACCCCTTCTAGATCCCTCTAGGGGTCGTCCTTAATAGGAGCACCCTTAGAGTTCGGGTTTTGTCAATTTAAGTCCTTCCAGTTCACATTTAAATAGTTGTTAAGTTAGTTATAAAATATAACGGTAACTAACGGTTATTTAAATTATTACGTGAAGCATATTAATCCCTTAATAATAAGTAAATATATATTAAGTATTTAATAAATGTACTCTTCGGGTCTTAATGTGTGTGCCCCCAGTAGGCTTATGTATTTTTTGTCGTATAACAAGCGTATCTGACTCCCACTCACCAACAGCTCCCACTTGGGAGAAGGGGTAGCATACTCCATTTATACCAGCAATGAAAATGTCTAGCAACACTCGCATTGCCATAAACTAGAAATACTTTAGATGTTGTTTCAAGAAAAACACTCAGCTCAATGGTTATGTAATTCTTGCTTCCATTATCCCTTTGTTACAAATACCGTTAAACCATGGATATGGATCCTAACTCATTCCATATAGTTTAACTATTTTAGTTTATCGTTATAAAAGTTAATTCAGATATACCAAATGTAACTAAGAATCATCTTAAATTACCCTTTGGGTACGGCCATACAATTATCTAATTAATTCTAGAGAGGGCCCATGGTATCATTCTGCACATATCAAGTGGAGAAACAAATTCTTTATTGAATACAAGCGTTGTGGATGCTGCTTCACATCACTTCCAAAAATAGCCTTTATGACTACCTTTTTCAAGATAGCGTTTGACTTATAATCAAAAAGTGATATCCACACATACAGAACTAGCTTGCATCTCAAGTCTAATGATGACTTATTTAACCATTTTCGATATCTTACTCATGACAAAGATCCAAAAGTAAATATTCGAAGTTTAGGGTGTTCAATATGCATCCCTTATGAATAACATATGAGTTTGGCGAGAACAATCCATATATTCAAATAATACAACCAACACTCACATTTGCCTTATGTTACAATATTCCCATATTGTTAACCGACAACGGACATATTTAGAATGATGATATCATTCACGGATTAAACATGCAAATATGGGATAACAATTTTTATATGAATGAAAAACAAACACCAAGTATCTTTATTCATCAAAAAATAAAAATTGTTTTACAATCACAATTATCCAATTACTAATAAAATACAGATTTACATGAGACTACTAGCAGGAAGCATTACTATATTTTGAGTATGTTCTGAATGCTTAGCCAAAGGTAACGCCTTAGTAAAAGGGTCAGCTAAGTTGTCATCTATGTGAACTTTTTCTATCTTAACATTGCCCAATTAAATAACTTCACCAAGGTAATGAACTTTGGCACGATAATGTCTAGCACCTTTAGTGATTCCTGATTCGTTAGCTATAGTAATTTCTTCGGTATTGTTACAATACATCGTTATAGGTTCTTCATTTGTGGGAACAACGCCAAGTCCATAAATGAATTTTCTAATACATACCGCCTCCTTTGAAGCGTCGTAAGTAGTTATATATTCAGCTTCTGCATATGAAATTGCGAAGATACTTTGCTTTGTACTTTTCCAGTCCATAGCACCTCCATTTAAAACGAATACATATCAAGTCTGAGACTTGAGGTCATAGAGTTCTTATGAACATCCTAGGTGTACAAAAACAAACCCATCTCAGTAGGTACCTTGAGAAAAACTTGACTTATTACATATGTAAATCTATACCCGATATAGCTTAAATCCATGATTTTACGCCCGTTTTACCACTAGTTTTATCATTTAAATCATCCAACCACTTGTATAACTTTTATACTCATATGAACAGTATTCCAAGAACATTTTTAGGTATCCAAATCAGTAGCCACTTTAGAAAAAGATTAACTTATTGCATGTTCAAATCAACCTCCGATTTAACATAAATTCATAGTTTTTACGTCTATTTTAATTACTAGTTTTGTTAAATGGACCTCTAAATCACCCAAACCGAACCCATGTTTATTTAACCATCAACTTTAGAGTGTTTTAACATATTATTTACAGTGGTATAGGGTTTTATAGATTAAAAAAAATGAGTTTGACTCATTTTAAGCCCTAAAAGGCTATTTTCAAGTACAAGATAGGCACAAGGAGTCTTGTACCCTTGTCTTACCTATGTGAACACCAAGATAATGGCAAGATGAGGAGGAGGCTGAGATGAATTACTTCTCCAAGAACTCCTTGAATGAAAAATGATCCAAGAGGCTTGTTAAAGATGATGAAATAAGCCTTTTAAGTGTTATTCTTGCACTCAAACAAGATTTTTGGTAGGATTAAGGGGTGTTTGACCTTGGACGATTTTTAGAGGAGAGGAGGAAGAAGAATTGCAGGTTTTAGTGAGTGAAAATAATAGAGAGAAGTGTGAAGAGTTAAGAAAAGTGATGGTGATATGGGAAGTAGGAAGAAGCAATGGATGTGATTGGACCAAAAATAAGGTGGGGAGGCATGGGGGACAAGAGGTCACGGTTTGGGGCTCCCAAGAGAGGCTTAAAAACTGATTTTTAATGTTAAATATAATTTTGTAGTAAGTATTTATTTAGTGTAGGTAATATTTTGTATGTTAAATGTATAAGGTTTTGAGTTAAAATGTACTGTTATGTGTATAATGTGTAGTATATTTTAGGTTAAATATAAAATATGTTAAGTAATGTTGGTTAGGAGTGAATTTATACACTTAGATCATAATAAAGTGTTTTAAGTCTGTTATACGAAGCGTAAGTGCAAAAACGTAAAAATTTACACAATATCGGGTTTACCGAGAGACTTGCAAGTTATGAAAAGTGAAGTGACCTAAGTTCATAAAAGTGAATGTATTATGTTTATTCATGATTATTTACATTGTTTTAATAACCTATGAGCTTATCATTAATTTTTAAAATATTTTTCTAAGATCGTACGTAGAAAGCACATTTCTAGACTAAGGTTCCTAGAAATAGAAAGTTAGGCACAGAAATGACCCAAATAATCTAAGGATGGATTTAATGAAAATAAAATATGATAGGAATGTTACGCAACACTAACGGTCGCTAACTTGAATTTTTGACGGTCGTCACAGTCTTCCCCCGTAAAGGGAACTCTGGTCCCCGGAGTTCAAGTAGTGCCGTCAGATGACGGAGTGTTCGAGGAAAGGTGAAGGTAGCAAAATGAATGTTGAATAAATAATAGTTAATGCATAAAATGTTTGCTTTTTGGGAATATAAGTAGAAAATTGATTTTGATAAAAAAAAATAGGTGACCACTTCCACCATAGCATGGTTCTTCCTGAATTATAAATAGGTGATCAGGCTATGTATAATTAAGGACTAACAATGCAATGCTCATTTTTGTCAAACTAGTATTTTTTATAAAATAGTATCAAATAGTTTTATAATGTAATAAAATAGTTCATAAAGTGAATGCAAAGTAGCTTATGGGATGACAACAAAATAGTTTATAAGACGATAGTAAAATGGTTTATAATATAGTAGTAAAATGGTTTATAGGATGACATCAAGGTTGTTTATAAAACGATAGATCATAGCAAGTATAAAGAATATCCGAACAAACGTAGAAGTAGTCAGTGAAAATGAACATAAAGAGTCATTTGTTACAACAGATCGCGAATCGGAAGACTATATAGAGTCATTTGTAGAATTAATCATTGCAAATGAAAGAATAAATTGATCATAATAACGATAGATAGAAGTAAGCATCAAGGGTATTGAAATATAGTAATGGCCAAAAACATGATCGTAAGGAGTTATTCGGTCGACAAAATGAACGTAGAGAGTCGTTTGATATTTGCTGAACTTAGAAGTTGACTTCTTGGCTATATGATTCTCCAAAATCACATGAAGTAACGAGGTAGGCGTTCCTAGACGACACATTACGAGGGAATAAGTTAATAGTCATTTTTCAAAAGAATGGAATGTTATGAGGTGACAGGTTAAATTCGTGTTCGATTTAGTCGGCATGTTTCCATGCGACAGATTACGTGACGACATATACATTTCAGAAGTACGAGGCGAATGTTAAAACTCAGAGTCGAATAGTAAAATAGTTAGTGAGGTCGACAAATGTGTCAAGTTTTAATATCATCGAAAATGGCATTATGGAAAATCATGAGAAGTGATGTGCTGTCGTGTAGGGTCAATTATTTGATTATCAAGTTTTACATTTATATTTAGCTGACAAACCTAAAACAACACTTTAACGAGCAGTGTACCCAGTCAAGATAGAGTTAGCGGTAAGTAGGGTGTCGAACACTAAGAGTGGAAATTTAATCCTCTATTCTATCAGTATTTTAATTAGTTTATTTACTGGTTAAACCTATGTTATGTACGTTGTCTAATGAAATGGGGGGTTCAGCCTGAGAGACTGGTACAGGTTTGGTGGAAACAAATACCAATTCAATACACAATAAACACAAAATATGAAGATTAGAAGATAGAAAAGCGGTACAAGCCAAATGATAGAAAACTGTATTAGCCATATTAAATCCGGTTTAATGTTGGTTTGTTTGTTTTAGTGCAATGATTTACTTATCTCAAAGCGGCATATCATTCTTAAGACTTAGGCGGGACATCATCCTAAGACCTAGACACAATTAATATTGTCACAATTAATGCATTGGCATAAAGCATCCTTTAGTTTAATTATAATCTATCTTAGAGAATTAAAGCAGTGGTGATCCTGTTAAAACTCTAGCCCAATGGGACTTTACCTACTTATTGTTTGAAGGTGTTTTATATACTGGTAGTCCACTATTCCAATCTTTATCAGTTAATTAAGAGCATGATTGCTGAAACATAAACGGATCACCTACCGGTCCAGCTAAGCTCATAATTAAAAGATAAAGAACGAACGTTATGTGTGATCCTGTTGGTCCAGTAATATAAGACATGATATGGAGAGCTATCCCAGTATATAGATTACTTGGTCCGTAACACTAGACCCAATTGAATGATAGATCGCATATTCAAACACATAAACAAGTATAAAGTGATAAACATAATCAAACAATCAACAATAAATTAAGAAATTGATTTTAAAACAAACCAAACATTGAACTTTCATTAAGATGGCTAATACCCGAGGGTATTAGCCTACAACCATTGTAATTATACAAGCGTAATCAAACAATTGAAATCAAACGATTAAGAGAGTAAAAATTACACGATGTCTTCTATGGATTCGTGATTAATGCTTGACCTTTATGGCTGATCTTCGCTTCTAAAATTCGTCTCTGATGAGTATGGTATAAAGAATATGATATTGCACACTGAAAACTCGTTTTTGAGTCTCCTATTTATAGTTGCTGAAAAATACTTGATACGCCGTATCCAGATAGGTCGATACAGCGTATTGGGCTGTATTCCTTGGAGTACGCGCTACGTTCATAATAAATCTTTGATAGCATTCCCAATTTACTTAATTTACTGTATCTTCAAATAGTTATCTTCATGGATACGGCGTATGTAGATAGCATGGATACGCCGTATTAGGAATTGGTCAAACACGTTTTCTTGTGAAGTCTTGGCGCTGATACGCCGTATCTCTTTAGTTGGATACGGCGTATGTAGTCATTTTTAGAAATCTTTAAATGTCTTCGTTTTAGCTCCAATTTAAGCGCCTTTTAGCTTATCTTCATAAAACACTCATGAATTACTGCATTTATCAACTTTAAAGCAATTAAGTACCAAATAATGCAATAATTATATAAAAGTGGGCAAATAGATAGGATAAAGACGTTATTTGATGTCATCAAATATCCCCCCACTTGAATCCTACTTGTCCTCAAGTAGACTTTAGAAAAAAGTTTTTTATTAAAGTGTCCGAACCGTAACAAAAAGGGGGGAAAAAACTTAAAGGATTTTCTATTTAAGATTGTTTTTGTCATAATCTCTGTACTAATTAAGCTCCTCACGAAATATGGAAATGAAAACACTCAGATCACTCAACTAATCTAGGGTGCAACATTTAAGTAGTACGCTCAATTGCTCGGTCGTGATTAGTTTAGTATCATAAGCTTGGTAAGGATACATATCTCCACCGCTAAAGCTAAGGAAGAATAAGTCAAAAGCTAAATTAGGTTAAGAAGGCTTACGGTTGATCATTCAACAGTCTTTCACCATAAGTACCACACCAACAAGGCAGTTGTATCGTATATACATGGACGTAACGACGGAATAGACATATACAATCCGAACGCATCCCTGTTCGTGTTTAACCAGCAGTTAGGATGAAGAATGATATAGGGTAGGGACCTTCTAACTTTCACCAAAAGTCGTCATCCAACAAGGAAGTTGAGACATGCATACATGGCCGTAACAACGGAATAGACATGCATGCTCGAACAAGTCCTCGTTCGAGTAGACACTGAGGTTAGTTGCTAGGAAAGAGAAATAAAATGGTTGTTAAATAAAATTCACAAAACAAATAGATTAAGCCAACAAATAAGGTGCGGTTGCTAGTAACTTTCCCCCGACCGTTCCATGACAAAGACTCGAATATATAGACAGACGCCTCGATCACAGAAATGACAAAGACAACCAAAGTTGACGTTCCCATAACGGTCAACTTCCCTTACATCCCGCTCTTTACATACTTTTACACAAGTGGTGATATCAGCCACTTTTTACAAAACTTAACATCGTTGATTTTTGTAACGTATTAACGAATAATCGATCCTTCTAAGTGATTCCTTCGGTATAGACTTCTTTTTGAAACGACTATTTTTCTTCCTTCTCTTTTTTCATAATGCATAATAAACCTCAGTTTGATTCCACTATCTTCACTTTCATAATTTATCCGGATAATCTTTTCCTTGTAGTACATCTTCATCGAACATAATTCATAATTTCAAAAAGTAGCGAAACTTACGAGCTACATATTTTCCCATTGCATTATGCAATTTTCCGACCATTACAGAGATAGAAAAATTTCACTTTGACACAGGAAATACAAGACTTTACACGAAAGAAACTAGAAACATAGAGAAATAGGCTTAATCTACATGGTAGGCTAAGGTGCAAAGGTGTAACAAAACATATAATATGGTGTACAAAAAGAAAGGAATGGGTTAACAGGTTGTTCTAGGGGATTTTACTCTAAAAATGAGAGTAATCAAGGTACACGGATTAACTACCAGTGAAGTTTATTTATTTCACGACAGTAGAGCTATTTGGTTTAATCCTAAAAATTTATCAGTTGAACATGTTCTTCCATCTAAATCCATAGTACTAATCATGACGGTCTCGAGTGATATACCAGGCCAAGTTCTAAAGTCCACTACATCACCGGCACACTCATAATTTTGTGGAATTTTAGTGAGACATTGAAATGAATAACTTAATTCTCACAATATGTATCAAGGGTTATAGTGCACTAGGTAATGTAACTAGTGATTTTTACAAAAGTTATGCTGATTTTTTTTAAAATTTTGGCCCATTTTAAGCACTTTGCATGTTATTTTGTAAAAAAGAGGACAAGTACGTTCTAATACCTCCATCCTCCCACTAAAAATATGTACAACGTCCTCAGGTAAAGATAAAACAATTAAATAATACGGGGAAAATAGAATAAGAACCTTGAAAACTCCCCTATTGTTTTGCTCGTTATAATTCTCCATGTGAGTTCTTTTGAGCAAAAAGTGTGTTGAACTGGGCTCATAATGCCAGGATAAGTCAACACAAGTTTTTTTCAGCATATACCATATCATGAGATATCAGCAAGGGTCATGTACAAAAAATAAATAGAAGACAAGCGCGCAAATACTATCTCGAATACAATGGGTACAATAAAACAATTAAACACACAACTGTGTCCCAGGGGTCAATACTCGTATCCCAAACCTTAGAATACTACCGTATTGTTCCCTGTAGCAAACAATGAAATTACTGGAAATAAATAATTTAAGTTTTAAAAATGATAACGTCCAGACATACATACGCCGTATCCTATGGGGTTCGATACGCCGTATGTAATGTCTGGGAAGGCAGACTCGTGCAGAAAATTAAAATTCAAACACTTAAATGCGAAAAACAATTAAAATGACCGGGTTGTTCTTCGGGAAGCACTGTTGTCAAGCTAGTCTTATGTTGACCTTTTTCTTCTCTTCAATTCTTTTTATTCATCCATCATAATTCGCTCGCAATTAATCCAGAGAGCGAATCTTTTTATAATCCTTTAGCATGATGCGCACTTCTTGTAAAATTTCACGCCGAGCACAACGTCTCTTGTCATATCATCATCGTCAATGATTGTAAAACCTGAAATAATAGAAAAACTTCCAACCAAAACAGGTATATCGATCAAGGTCCCATCATGAATCTTCCCATCATCATTGTCCCCAAATATGAAAAAGTAAAAACCATTTAGACATTAGGTTTTAATGTTAAGAAAGTGAAGAGGTCGCGATAACATACTTATACCCGAATTACACAAGAAAATTCTAACTTATAAGAGTTGGTTTTAACAAAAATAGGTATAAAATCATCTCGATCCATTTTAGTTTCTAAAGGTGTATCCAAATCATTTAGTTCTATGTAGTTACCATAGATTGGGTCGAATGATTCATCACCCTCTTTGATAAAGTTTGTTTTTGAATCAAGACTTTTTTATTACAAAGACCCTTTTGATTATGGTAGAGTGGGCTTAACCAGTTTTAAGAACAAGTTTTACTTCCCCGACCCTAAAGTAATCTTCCTTTTTGAAGCCATCAATCTAATGAATGGGCATTTACAGAATGGTCTTACGAGGATAAAGGACATCATTATCCCGGTAGTCCAAGAGGATAAAGTCTATAGGAAAAATAAATTTGCTTATCCTTACTAGCACATTTTCGGCAATACCCCTTGGTTGTTTAATGGTTCGGTCAGCCAGTTCGATGGTCAACCTAGTGCAAATTCTATCTTGCTACAATGGTACAAGAAAACAATTAAACACACAACTGTACAGGGGTCAATACGCCATATCCCAAACCCTAGGATATGCCGTATTATTCCTGTAGAAACAATTAAATTACTGGAAATTAATAATTAAGTTTTAAAACTGATAACGTCCAGACATACATACGCCATATCCAGAGGGGTTTGATACGCCGTATGTAATGTCTGGGAAGACAGACTCGTGCAGAAAATTAAAATTCAAACAATTAAAATGACCGGGTTGTCTCCCGGGAAGCACTTTTGTTTCAGCTGGTCTTTAAGTTCGACCTTTTTCTTCACTTCATTCATCGTCAGGTGTCGTCACGACCCATCCATCGTTAATGAGACGTAAAAGTTCTTGATAAGCATCGAGGTTATCCTTTGAATGGTTGAGGTATTCAGACTCTTTTATGGTAATGTACTCCTCGTCATTATTGAATGAGTATTTCATCATCTCGAATCTCCTGATTTTGTAGTTTGATGGTTCAGGAATTCGATTATCCATTTGATTTTCTTAAGTACAACTGACGTTGCTTGCTTCATAATCTCTTCCAAATATACGGTTAGTATCAAGATAAGGATTACTGACCCATTCAGTCTTCATATTCGCATATGGTCCTCGTCTAAAATTTTCCATACGAGTAAATGGAGCGATCTCGTGAGCATTCACTTTCCACCAGCACTCTTGTAGTTTTACCAGTACTTCATATTCTATCTCGTGGAAGTTTTCAAAGCAGCTCTTCAACCATTTGCAGAACTTTAACACCCCGGGAGTCGCGTCTCCCCATGATCCTTCTATTTTAGACTTAAGTGCTAAGGTTTCATCCTTTAGCTTCCCATCAGCTAGTTCATCATACCACCTGTGATCTTGAAAATAAGTCATGCTTCCCACTCAAACCATTCCTGGTAATTCCCCACCATTACAGAAACCATCGATGTCAGATGTACATGTGGGCCATTTAGTTCTTCCATTCTTAAAGCGGTAGGGTTCGCATATATGATCACATAGCTGGTATGGTACCCCATTTTCTGACCACGGTTCATCAGTACCCTTTGCCTCGTCATTATTCAACTCTTGTTCATATTCATTATAAGTTTTGAGGTCTTGGATATCATAAGTGAATAGATCAATGTCAATTTTTAGAAGGCAATTGAATTCGTTGAACGCCTCGCACAAGGGTGTCTCGAAGTCAAACAGATTTCCCTCTATCATGAAGATTTCGGGAGCATTGTTAGTTTCGTTTGGGTCTTCCTCTTCCTCAATATCTTCATCATCATTGTGGTTAGAAAGATGGTGGAATTTTGGAATGAACTTTTCGATCATGCTGTCCCAAGTAGTGATCGAGCCCATACACTCCTTGGTAAACCATTCATATGCAGCTCCAGTTAGTGAAACAGGGAAAATACTAAGCCGGAATCGGTCTTGAGTCAACCCGTTAATTTTGATTGGCCCAACAACATCGAGAAATTTATTGATGTGTTCGTATGCGTTTTCCCCTTTGTTTCCATTAAAAGCATCATTACGTATCTTTTCTAAGAATGTCCCTTGTATTTCGACGATGCATTTCTCGACCATTCTTCCCTCGTTGTCATTAGAGACGAAATTCTTTCGGGTAGCAGTGATGTAGTTGTTTGGTTCTGCCATGTGAGTTTCTTTGTCAACGGTTTCCTGCAATTTAGCACAAATAATCAGTAGGATGTGCCCTAGGGAAAGGGAACACATAAAACAGGAAATCGAAAGCAAGATTACTACTGTTACTGTATCAGATGACGAATACGCCGTATTCAATTAATTTGAATACGCCGTATAGGTCTGTTGAATGCCAGTACGCCGTATTGAGCTTACTGAATACGCCGTATTGTCTTGAAACAGATACGCCGTTTAGACAGTAAAACTCAATACGCTGTCCTGATCAGAAGGTTTGATACGTCGTATCCAACTGGTGGATACGGCGTATCAGGTGATCAGTCAGAACAGAATACTATTTAAAACAATTAAATGCGGGAATTAAAACAAACAATTTAAACACACAAAGCGAATAAATACAAACAGAATTTAAATAATTAGATTACACTAAACTAATTAATTAATGGTTAGAAATACTGATAAGAATAAGGTTTAATTATTTCACTCCCCGGCAACGGCGCCAAAAACCTGATGTGCTGTCGTGTAGGGTCAATTATTTGATTATCAAGTTTTACATTTATATTTAGCCGACAAACCTAAAACAACACTTTAACGAGCAGTGTACCCGGTCAAGATGGAGTTCGCGGTAAGTAGGGTGTCGAACACTAAGAGTGGAAATTTAATCCTATATTCTATCAGTATTTTAATTAGTCTATTTACTGGTTAAACCTATGCTATGTACGTTGTCTAATGAAATGGGGGATTCAGCCTGAGAGACTGGCACAGGTTTGGTGATGACAAATACCAATTCAATACACAATAAACACAAAAGATGAAGATTAGAAGATAGAAAAGCGGTACAAGCCAAATGATAGAAAACTGTATTAGCCATATTAAATCCGGTTCAATGCTGGTTTGTTTGTTTTAGTGCAATGATTTACTTATCTCGAAGCGGCATATCATTCTTAAGACTTAGGCGGGACATCATCCTAAGACCTAGACACAATTAATCCTATCACAATTAATGCATCCGCATAAAGCATCATTTAGTTTAATTATAATATATCTTAGAGAATTAAAGCAGTGGTGATCTTGTTATAACTCTAGCCCAACGGGACTTTACCCACTTATTGTTTGAAGGTGTTTTATATACTGGTAGTCCACTATTCCAATCTTTATCAGTTAATTAAGAGCATGATTGCTGAAACATAAACGGGTCACCTACCGGTCCAACTAAGCTCATAATCAAAAGACAAAGACAAAACGTTATTTGTGATCCTATTGGTCCAGTAATATAAGACACAATATGGAGAGCTATCCTGGTATCTAGATTACTTGGTCCGTAACACTAGACCCAGTTGAATGATAGGTCGCATATTCAAACACATAAACCAGTATGAGGTGATCAACATAATTTATCAGTTAACGATAAATTAAGAAACCAATTTTAAAACAAACCAAACATTAAACTTTCATTAAGATAGCTAATACCCGAGGGTATTAGCCCACAACCATTGTAATTATACAAGCGTAATCAAACAACTGAAATCGAACGATTAAGAGAGTAAAAATTACACGATGTCTTCTATGGAGTCGTGATCAATGCTTGACCTTTATGGCTGATATTCTCTTCAAAAATTCGTCTCTGATGAGTATGGTATAAAGAATATGATATTGCACACTTAAAACTCATTTTTGAGTCTTCTATTTATAGTTGTTGAAAAATACTCGATACGTCGTATCTTGATAGGTCGATACGACGTATTGGGCTAGATTCCTTGGAGTGCGTGCTACGTTCGTAATAAATCTGTTATATCATTCTCAATTTACTTGATTTACTGTATCTTCGAATAGTTATCTTCATGGATACGGCGTATATAGATATCATGGATACGCCGTATTGGGAATTAGTCAAACGCGTCTTCTTGTGAAGTCTTGGCGCAGATACGCCGTATCTCTTTAGTTGGATACGGCATATTGGTGAATTTTTAGAAATCTTAAAATGTCTTCGTTTTAGCTCCAATTTATGCGCCTTTTTGAGGACTTCTAGAGACTCAATGCCTGTATCTCTGTACCTTTATTGCCACAGACTCTAGACTGCGTTCCTTCTATGACCTGTTGAGAGTGATATTCTATGCTGTGTCGAGTTAGTCTATTCAATGAGACGATTCATGATGTGTTCAGCAATGACGTGGATGCTAATGTCTAGAGCAATGGGGTGACTAGCTATAGCGGAAGCTGGCGAGTCTTACTTTAGAGTTTCTCGATCGTAGTATTATATCAGCACGACACACACATCATGAAAGTAGCGTCAGATTATACACTCTGAATAACATCCATAAGAGTGGCTGTAGGTCTATCTTGGGAGGTTGAGTGGGTCTGCCTTTTTGTATATCAGTGAGTCTAGGGTTCTAAATCGGCGTTGTAGAGACTGACTGGCTATTGACACGCTGTATAGTAATAGGGTGCGCGTATTTTCGTGATAATGTTAAGTGAATCGGAAGTATATAGATAGGGTGTATCAATTTATTCCACAATATAGGGGTATCTTACTGAGATTACTATTTTATCTTTGAATAGTTATACACACCTATATAGAGAATATGATGGTGCGTGAGATAGATATTAGGGGAAGAAGAGAGTGGACACACATCGGTGTCAACTAATATTCATCTGTTGAGAGAGTGGTTTAGAGGACAAGATGTGAGAGACGAGATCAAGGTACAATGTTTCCTTCTCTACTGTAGGTCAGTAAGTCATTATGGATCTGATTACGAGATCTAATTCCGTATCTCTTTAGTTGGATATGGCGTATTGGTGAATTTTCAGAAATCATCAAATGTCTTCGTTTTAGCTCCAATTTATGCGCCTTTTAGCTTATCTTCACAAAACACTCCTGAATTTTTGCATTTATCAACTTTAAAGCAATTAAGTACCAAATAATGCAATAATTATATAAAAGTAGTCAAAATAGATGGGATAAATGATATAATAAAATGACGTTATTTGATGTCATCAAATATCCCCCCCACTTGAATCCTACTTGTCCTCAAATAGACCTTAGAAAAAGTTTAGTTTATGAAAATGTGTCCCGAACCGAAGTTAAGGATTTTTCGTTTAAGCATCGTTTTATCCTAATCACCTGTACATAACCAAGCTCCTCACGAAATATGGAAATGAAAACACTCAGATCACTCAACTAATCTAGGGTGCAACATTTAAGTAGTACGCTTAATTGATCGGTCATGATTAGTTTCGTATCATAAGCTTGGCAAGGATACACATCTCTACCGCTAAAGCTAAAAGAACACGTCAAAATCTAAATTAGTTAAGAAGGCATACGTTTGATCTTCAACAGTCTTCACCATAAAGTAACACACGAAAAACCAACTAGGCAGCTGTATCATATATACACACCATAACGACGGAATAGACATATACAATCCGAACACATCCTTGTTTGTGTTTAACCATCAGTTAGGATGAAGAATGATATAGGGTAGGGACCTTCTAACTTTCACCAAAAGTCGTCATCCAACAAGGTAGCTGAGACATGCATACATGGACGTAACAACGAAATAGACATGCATGCTCGAACAAGTCCTCGTTCGAGAAGACATTAAGGTTAGTTGCTAGAAAAGGGAAGTAAAATGGTTGTTAAATAAAATTCATAAAACAAATAGATTAAGCCAACAAATAAGGTGCGGTTGCTAGTAACTTTCTCCCGATCGTTCCATGACAAAGACTCAAACATATAGACAAATGCCTCGATCACAAAAATGACAAAGACAACCTAAGTTGGCGTTCTCATAACGGTCAACTTCCCTTACATCTCATTCTTTACATACTTTTACATAAGTGGTGATATCGGCCACTTTTTACAATACTTTACATCATTGATTTTTGTAACGTATCAACAAATAATCGATCCTTCCAAGTGATTCCTTTGGTATAAACTTCCTTTGAACCGACTATATGTTTTTTTCTTTCATCTCTTTTTTTTAAACAATACATAATAAATCTCGGTTTGGTTTCCCCGTCTTCACTATCATAATTTATCCGGATAATCTTTTCCTTGTAAAACTTCTTCTTCGGACATAATTCATAATCGCGAAAGTAGTGAAACTTACGAGCTACATATTTTTCCCATTGCATTGTGCAATTTCCCGACCATTACAGAGATAGAAAAATTTCACTTTGACACAGGAAATACAAGACTTTACACGAAAGTAACTAGAAACATAGAGAAATAGGCTTAATCTACACGGTAGGCTAAGGTGCAAAGGTGTAACGAAACATATAATATGGTGTACAAAAAGAAAGGAATGGCTCAACAGGTTGTTCTAGGGGATTTTACTCTAAAAATGAGAGTAATCAAGGGTTACACGGGAGTTAACTAACCAGTGAAGTTAGTTATTTTTACGAAATGTAGGCTATTTAGTTTAATCCTAGAAATTTATTAGTTGAACATGTTCTTTCATCTAAATCCGTAGTACTAATCATGGCGGTCTCAAGTGATATACCAGGCCAAGTTCTAAAGTCCACTACATCACCGGCACACTCATAAATTTGTGAAATTTAGTAGACAGTTAGAAACAGAATAGGCTTAATTCTCACAATATGTATCAAGGGTTATAGTGCGCTAGGTAATGTAACTAGTGATTTTTACAAAAGTCATGCTGAAAAAAAATAATTTTGACCATTTTTAAGTACTTTGCATGTTATTTTGTAAAAAAGAAGACAAATACGTTCTAATTCTCCATCCCTCCACTTAAATTATATAACGTCCTCATTGTATAGATAAAACAATTAATTAATAAGGGAAAATAGAATTAGAACGAAAAACTCCTTGATGTTTTGCTCGTTATAATTCTTCATGATGAGTTCTTGAGCAAAAAGTGTGTTGACTAGGGCTTCAGAATGCCCGGATGAGTTCAACACAAGTCTTTTTCAGCATATACCATATCATAGTTTCAGCAAGGTCCTGTATAAGAGATTAAAAGACAAGTGCAAATTCTATCTCGCTACAATGGTACAAGAAAACAATTAAACACACAACTGTACAGGGATCAATACGCCGTATCCCAAACCCTCGGATATGCCGTATTGCTCCTGTAGAAATAATTAAATTACTGGAAATTAAATATTAAGTTTTAAAAACTAATAACGTCCAGACATCTCAATACGCCGTATCTAGAGGGGTTCGATACGCCGTATTGAGTGTCTGGGAAGACAGACTCGTGCAACAAACAATTAAAATGCGATAAACAATTAAAATGACCGGGTTGTCTCCCGGGAAGCACTTTTGTTTTAGCTGGTCTTTAAGTTCGACCTTTTTCCTTCTCCTTATTCATCCTTCATGATTCGCTCGCACTTGTTACCGAGAGCGAATTTCTTCATAATCTTTCGGCATGATGCGTACTTCTTACAAAATTTCATGTCGAGCACAACGTCTTTTGCCATATCATTATCATCAATGATGGTAAAACCTGTAATAATAGAAAATTTTCCGACGAAAACAGGTATATCAATTAAAGTGTCGGCATGGCTCTTCCTTTCATCCTTGTCCTTAATTATGGAATAATAAAAGCTTTTGGAAATTAAGTTAATGGGCAAGGAAGGGAGGAGGTCAACGTTAACATGCTTATACCCGATTACACAAGAAAATTTAATTTTATAAGAGTTGGTTTTAACAAAAGCTGGCTCAAAATCTTGATTTGTTTTAGTTTCTAGAGGTGTATCCAAATCATTTAATTCTATGTAATTACCATAAGTTGGGTCGAATGATTCATCACCCTCTCTTATAAGCTTTGTTTCTAGATCAAGACTTTTTATCACAAAGACCCTTTTGATTATGCTAGTGGCGGGCTTAATACTTTTAAAAACAAGTTTTTCTTCCCTCACCCATAAAGTAATCTTCCTTTTGAAGACATCAATCTTAGAATGGGCAGTTGATAAGAATGGTCGTCCGAGGATTAAAGGGACATCATCATCCTCGGGTATGTCCAAGATGATAAAGTCTATAGGGAAAATAAATTTGCTTATCCTTACTAGCACATTTTCAGCAATACCTCTTGGTTGCTTAATGGTTCAGTTAGCTAGTTCGATGGTCAACCTAGTGTGAGATAAAATTCCTAGACCAAGGTTGGTGTAGGTGGAAAATGGCATAACGCTCACACTTGCTCCTAGGTCAACAAGAGCTTTATCAAAACAGATATTATGAATAAAACAAGGTAAAGTAAAGCTCCCTGGGTCTTTTTCTTTTGGAGGCAAGGTGTGATCATAAGCATCGAGAATCTCCACATCTTGTGCCTTTCTCCAGTCATCACAGCAAAAGTTTTGAGCCAAAACGACAAAACCGGACTCGGAATGGAAAAGACTGTGAAAGACAAAGCCAAATCGAAGCCGAAAAGTCAATCAAGTCAAAAAGTCAACAGAAAAGTCAACTAGACAAAGTCCAAGCTCACCCAACAACCGCCAAGGCAAAAGTCCCAAAGAAAAAAAAGTTTAGGGACTGAACTTGTAAATCCCTAAACTTATATTTAAAGAAGAAAAGAGGAAAAAAGAAGAGAAGGGCCAAATTGCCAAATTGGCAAAGTTATACTCCAAGGACCAATTCTGCCAAGTCCATAGAGTTATAACCACCAAGGACGTGTGATGCAAAGATTAATATAACTTTTGGGGACTTGTTTTGCCAAGTCCCCAAAACTATAACCACACAAGGACCATGGGTGCAATAATACATAACACCTCGAGGGACTAATTGTGTCAAACCCTTTAAAAGTTTTGCCTGTTATAATCAAAACAACTTTTCCCGCTTCTTTTTCCCCCCAACACAACTCACGGGTGTGTAACCCCGTTTTTACCCTGTAGACTATCACCACCACCATGGGTAATCACCTCCCCCCTCCTCCACTAACTTTCCCACCAAAAGAGAAGCCTTGCCATGTTGGCAATCTCCCAATTTCCCATAAAAGTAGCCGAACCAATGGCTATGATTAATCCAAAGAAGCACAATGGCTATGGATGGCTGGGATTAACACTTTGGAGCCTCTCACAGAAGAAAAACACTTTGCAAGTTTGAAGGTTTAGGGTTTAGTATAAATAGAAGGCTATGTGAGCCGATTTTAGCATGTAGAGTAGAAGTTTTTATTTTTCTTTGAATTAAGTCTCTTTTATGTTTCTTTCAGCTTATTTATAGCTTATTGCAAGATCCTTGTACCTTTTTTTTAAATTAATTAAGTGTGACGCTTTAAGATTTGAACCCTTTAAGAATTTGTAATCAAACGACTTAAATTACATTATATATTTAAATAAGCTTCTAATAAAGCTCTTATAAATCTCCATTAAGCTTATAAACCTTAACCCTTCATATTCATAGTTTTATAAGATTTTGTTTGAAAAACCAAGAATAAGCCATTTGGAAGATAAGCTAAAGTTGGAAGAGCTTATTGGCTTATTCACTGGCTTATTTATAAGCCAGAGCTTGTAGCTGAAAGCCCTTGAGGGGTCAAAAGGTCCTTGTAAAAGCTTGGACAAAGGTAATTACATTTCTCTCTTTTAAAGTCTCAATTTTTAGATTTTTTTAGCTTATTATGTTTTAGCTAATTAGAGTGCTTATTTCCTGCTTATTATTGTTCATCTAGGTTGTTTAATGCTTATTTGTCTACTCTCTTCAAGAATTATGAGTTAAAACAGTTTTTTAAAAGTGTTAAAACCCATTTTTAGAAATTAAAGGGTTTGTTTGTCATAAGCCTTAAAATTGTTCCAAAACAAGCAAGGCATGGTTGAGACAATTTAGTTAGTTTAAGCTATTTAAAAGCTGTTTCAAAAGTTTTTTAAGAGTTCAACATTGTTTTTCAGTTTTTTTAAACGTTGACATTTTAAAAAGCTACAAGTGCATATATCTATGAAAGCATTAGGAATATATTGAGTTAAGGGTCAAAGAAGAGTGCTCTATTGTTTAGTTCATTTCACGCAGAACAACAAAACTTTGGTCTTTTGACTTGTTAAGTCAAAAAAACCACAAAGTTTTTAGTGGCAGTTTTAAAAGATCCATAAGCCCTTTTTCACCTACAAAATTCAGCAAGTGTTATTTAAAGATTTCAAAGCCAAAAGTTTGTGTCAAACTTCCATAAGCTAGAATACTCAATCTGTTTTCGTTTTCATTTTTCAATTTGAGCTTATTTGACAGCTTTAAATAAGCTGTCAAATAAGCCCTTGAGTTTAGCCTAAATCTCCCCTGGTGCAAAGGGGAGATTTTAAGCCCCTTTTTCTTTGTCTTTTAGTGTTCTTAATCCAATTACTTGCTATTTGCAAGAGCTTATAATCATTGTATTAGACCTCCTAAGTTTAATACCTTAAAGAACTTATTGGCTATTTTTTAAGCTCAAACTTGCCCTTTGAACTGTTTTGCTAAAGAGTTAGTGTAGGATTGCTTATTTTTCATTTTAGCTTTTACAGCTTATTTAGTGTTTTATATTTAAGTCCCTTATTGGATTATTAGGCTAGTTTAGGAGTCTCTACTTATTTAGCCTCCTTTACTATCTTATTTGTCCAAACAAGTTTAAGCCTTTTTGCTTTTAAGCTTACAGTCATCATAATCTTCTCAGCTATTTACGTAAGTTTAAGCCTTTTTTAAGCTTATCTAGGTTAGGGTTTAGTCCCTTAAGCTTAATTTTGTCAAGCTTAGCATATTTTGTCCACCAGTATCAAAATGTCTTAGACGACTTCCACTTTAGCCTCTTTACGCAAAACTGTCACATTAAGCTGATTTTTCAGCTATTTATGGCTTTTCAGAAAACTTGTAGTTGACAGAGAAGTTTGTTAAGCCCACGAGCATAACAACTTTGCTTTTTGAAGTTATTCGCAAAGAAAAAAAAAGTTGAAAGACAATAGGTTCTAAGGTGATGCAAGGACTCGAACCCGAGACCTCTCGATACGAAACCCCTTTATAACACACACCCATACCACTGCGCCCTTGGTTCTTTTTTCGTTAAAGACTCAATGGCTTGTTTATTTAATAGTGATTTTGGGCTATAAGCTAATAAGAATGTGCACAGCTTATTGTGGGTTATTCATTAAGCAATTTTTTAATTCTTATTTTATCTTTAGGATTGTTTTTTAGTGACCTAGTAATTTTTTGTAAAAATTTTCAGAATTTATCGTATCATTTACTATTTTTTATAATTAATTTAGTTAAAAGTTTTAAAATCATAAAAAAGGACAAAAAATATCGAAAAAAAATTTTTCTTTTTTTAGAAAATTTTATTTGACATATAGGTTTGAAGAAAAATTTAAAACTTATCATAGGGGGTATTTTTAACAACTTTATCATTTTTAATGAACTAGTCCGGTTTTGTTTTTTGTGTTGACTCTTTTTTTGGGTCAAAACGAACTCCGTTTTTATCGTCAGACTCTTCATTCTTCGTTATTTGTTCCCTAGAGTAGTTTAGAACCAAAATTTTCTTCGAGGTTAGAATTTAAAGATTTTAGGTTTTTCCGCCTTTGATCGGGCTCGGCTCCCGTTTTTCAGCTTAATAATAGTAATTTTTAGATTTTCTAAACGTTTTATTCGATTTTTGTTAAATTTGACCTTTTCCACACTCTCAATTTAATTCTCATCCTTCAAACTCCAAATCTCGACTTGTATCGATCTCCAAGTCCAGCCGACGGTTGGGGGATAAACGACCCGGGAAACACTCTATACAACTTCTCGGATGTATTAATCTTGTTGATTTTTAGACTTATATAGAATATATATATTATCATATAAAATATATTTTAGAGGGTAAAATTCTACAATCAAATAAGCTTTATCAAAACAGATATTATGAATAAAACAAGGTAAAGTATAGCTCCTTGGGTCTTTTTCTTTCTGAGTCAAGGTGTGATCATAAGCATCCAGAATCTTCTCATCTTGTGTCTCACCTAATTGTTCACATCCGAAGTTTACATCGATTTGGAAAAGGGACTATTACAGACAATATGCTCCTGTGCTGTGTGCCCGATACGGTGTATGGACCACATTTGATACGGCATATCCCAGAAAAATCAGCTTTAATAGTTGAGATCTATTTAACTTGGTCTCGAGGGTTTGTTTTCGTAGAGCTAGGGATATTTCCAAATCCTCTCTCTTGCAAAACCTTGCGCATTTGACCGATTTGTATTTCTAAGGTTTTAATCGAAGCTCCTTGGTTTCTTATTGTTGCATCAGTGGAAGCTCAAATCTCTTTGATTATGTTCGAGTTTTCTTCATGCCTTTTAGCTGATTCTGCCATAAATTTGGTCAGTGATTCTTCCAGGCTTGGTCTTCGATCAGGATACGAAGAGTTTCCATTGTTTCGTTGGTAGAATCCTGGCCCTGCTGCTCTATATTGTCCTCCAGGTTGATAGGGTGCACCGAACTGTGTATAGTAAGCTTCTTCTAAAGTTTTCCCTTCTTCCTTTTGTGGACAATCTTTTGTATAGTGTGGTCCCTTGCATATTTCGCATCCGACTTGAGCAGCGTACACTTTCTCATTTACTTTCTTTATTTCTCGTCCGAGATTGTTGAGTTGGGCTTGGATAGCAGCAAGCCCGTCAGAAGTTTTAGTACTTCTGGTCCTTGATGATGTTCCATTGTGCCATTTCTGGGAGTACTCAGCCATTTCTTGGATGGCTATTTTAGCATCAGCAGCAGTTTTGGAAGGTATGGCACCCTTTGAGTCCAAGATTTGTCGAGTTGGAACATCAAGCCCATTGTAAAACAAGATGACTTCCTGCATATCGGTCAAATAATGTTGAGGACACTTCATCAGCAACTCTTTAAATCTTTCCCATGCACGGAAAAGGCTTTCATCGGGTTCCTGCTGGAAGTTGTTGATTTCCTCCATTTTCTTTGCGGTACGGGCAGGTGGACAATATTTGTTAAGAAATTTAGTTTTGAGAACCTCCCAGGTTGTAATTGATCCTGACGGCTGATTCCTTAGCCATCTACTTGCAGCTCCAGTGAGGGATACAGGAAAGGCTCGAAGCATGATTTGATCTTGAGTTACCTTTGGGATGTGAAATAAGTCAACAATCTCTAGAACCTTTTCGATGTGCTCGTTTGCATCTTCGTGTTCCGAGCCACTGGAAGTATTATCAGGAAGTTCCTTGAGAAATTGCCCCTTAAATTCAAAGGGAGTGTCTTGGTTGATTGTGGGCCTAGTAACGCCCGACCCGTAATTTTCTCGGGTTTTGCTCATATATTGTTCCATTGTTTCCGTCATTGTTTCTCTTACTTCTTCCTCTGATTGTTCTAGGATGTCAAAATTGTGATCGAACTCCGGTGAATTCCACTTTACTAGACTTTGTGTATCGAAAAGCCTCCTCCTTGAACAAAAGTTTTGTTCTGGGTTTTCAAAAGGTGAGAGCAGTTCCTTTGTAGAACTTCTTGTCATGCACTACCTGAAATAAATGACAACAAATCATTAGGATATGTCCTAATGAGAGAAATCAAATGTAGAATCGAAACAAATGGATTTTTACTATTGTTACTGTATCAGATAACAAATACGTCGTATATATGTCTGTTGAATACCAGTACGTTGTATAGAGTTCATGGAATACGCCGTATTGTTTGGAAAACAGATACACCGTTTAGACTGTGAAACTCAATACGTTGTTCTGGTCAGAAGGTTTGATACGTAGTATCCAACTGGTGGATACGACGTATCAGGTGACCAGTCAGAACATAATATTATTTAAAACAAGAGAAAACTACAATTTTGGTCCACTATCTTTACTGGGTATAACACTTTTGGTCCATTTTTTTAAAAATTTGCGGGTTTAAGCCAAAACCCGAGTATCCATTTCACATTTGAGCCAAATCTAACAATTTTGGTTCACATTTGAGCCAAAACCCGAGTATCCATTTCACATTTGAGCCAAATCAGATTTAACGAAATTGTCTTATTTGGTTGACTAGAGACTCAATAAGGAGCGGAGTTATAGAAGCAACTCTGCATGACTCTAAATAGACGCTAGTATTCACCATGTTTCTCACTATTAGAGTCACACTCATAAGTATAATGATACGCAAAAAATTTGCGCTGTCATCATTTGAGCTCAAATAGATCTAGGTCCGAGTATTACTCAGTTTGCGCACTCTATTGAGCTCTGCTCGAAATGGAGATGAACTCTGTAACAGTTGTTGCGTTTGTGTTGACTCTAAACATCGTGAAAGCGGACAGACGACAGAGATTTTTGGCTTGAAAAAATAGAGAGATCAAAAAGAGAGCAGATAGATAAGATATAAGAAATTCTTGTTTCACCATATAGATAAGTTACACTGATATCTCATCGTTTGTGAAGTCTAGAGAGATCCGAAAATTGCCGCACACACAGAAGAGACCCACCCCTAGTCTCTCCACAATCTTCATACTCACCGGCGACTCCCACCACCGCCAGCGCTCGGTCCTCTTCTTAGACTGTGTCTGGTACTCCCCCTCATCTGAGATCCTTCCATACACTCTAATATCTCCGCAGATGGTACATAGCTTGTCATACACCAGAGAACACATACGTTAATGTATATCTCTCATTAAACACCACTCACCCTCTTGCCGTGTTATTCTCCTACCTACAACATCTATACGTAGACCTTTCACTCTCTCTCCATAACACCTCAAGTCTACATCTGTAATGATACTCACCTCTCACCATCTGTTTACTCACCCGCTCGCCAGCTGCACCACCCTCCAGTATGCTCCCTACTCCCAGAAGAGAGTCATCTCGATGACCATACATATAATAGCCGCCTGTGTCCCAACCATATAAACTATCACCGCGCTAGTCCTACATCTATAAGTCCCGCGTCTATTCTGCGCTCAATCCACCATACAAACACTACGATCCCCCACAGGCCGCTCCACTACTATAGACATCATACCGCGCATATGTATTGTCATGTAGGAGTCAATTATTTGATTATAAAGTTTTAATTTAATAATTTAGCTCATATAGCCCCACACACTACTATACATACTTACCACACACAATCCACTTCTCTATCTCAGCCGGAAGTCACCTCGCACCACTCACCCGCGCTCACCAAGATGGTCGTCTGTTCGCCCACACACGCCGGTTCTCCGCCCTCTAGGGTCCGTCCCCCCGAACAACCCCTTCACGCTCCGGCGGAAATCTTTCACTCCCATTCTCTTTCCTATGACAGTCATTCCCCGATTTGAGCTCCTCTCATTTACTAGTCCCTAACAACCTTTGATATGTACGTTGTCCCCTAAAGATTATGGGGGTTTTCAAGCCTCGAGAGAATGGCCCACAGGTTTGTGGTGGATAGAAAAAATAGCCAATTCAATTATACACCCAATAAACACAAAGAGGAAGTATTACGAAGATTGAAAAGCGGTACATAGTCCAATGATAGAAAACTGTTATTATCCTATATGTAGTATACGGTTCAATGCTGGTTTGTTTGTTTTAGTGCAATGATTTACTTATCTCGAAGCGGCATATCATTCTTAAGACTTAGGCGGGACATCATCCTAAGACCTAGACACGATTAATCATGTCACAATTAAACACATACGCATAAAGCATCCTTTTGTTTAATTATAATCTATCTTATAGAATTAAAGCAGTGGAGATCCTAATAAAACCCTAGCCGAACATGACTTTACCCACTTATTGTTTGACAGTGTTTTATATATTGGTAGTCCACTATACCAATCTTTATAAGTAAATTAAGAGCATGATTGCTGAAACATAAATGGGTCACCTACCGGTCCAACTAAGCTCATAATTCAAAGA